>JAEIIF010000548.1:0-15401 GCA_018874455.1 Drosophila trapezifrons
GAGGTGTAACCGAACTTGTGGTACATCAGAAAGGTGACGGTGAACTCCAAGCCGGAATACAAAAACAGGTATAGGAAGTATATCAGTCCTATGGATCGCAAGGCCTCAATGTCTTTTTTCGGAACATTTTTGATAGCAGCGAATCTGTCGATAGAACAATTACCATGAAATACAATTGGTCAACCCAAATCCAAGCGCTAATCAAGAGATTGTATTCAAGGGAATGGGACTCCTTCCCTTCACAGTAACTGCCTTTAATCAGATGTATTAGCAATGCTTGCTGCTCCACTGATAAGACAATCAAATGAACGTGCCGGAGTACCCGGCACTTGGCACGAAAATGATAATGTTCATCAAACCAGTCAAGCAAGTCTAGCTGGATAGCGACTTCGACTTGGTTCCGGTTCCCGACACATGCTAATTAAAGTCATGAATTACCTAAATATGGCCGAGAAGTTGAGCAATTGCAGGCCGTATGACAGGGCAGATGAGATCTCCTTAACACGTTTCTCCTGCGAAATAAGCCTTTACATTAGTTTAATTGTTTCAGTGTTCAGATTTAGCTAATTCCCACCTTGGGCAAGGTCTCGCGCAAACAGCAGGCAAGCACCACGAGATCGCCCATTGCCAGACCAAAGGCCAGGAGCGATGGGAGTACGAACCAAGCTCCTCCACTCTTATCCGAGAATATGGCGAAAAGGGCTCCAATCATGGGTCCCACAATGAAGCCCAGCGAGAAGGCCACGCCCACCAGGGCCATGCCCCGACCGCGGGTTTTAACGCTGGACACATCCGTAATGACAGACATGCACAGCGAGATATTACCCTTGCTGATGCCGCCCACAAAGCGGGCCAGGACGAACAGGGCAAAATTACTGGAGCAGGCCCAGATCAGATAGGACAGGGCAATGCCAGACTGCGGAGACAGAAGTACATATTTAATAAGATTAACTAGTTTGGATAGTGATTACGATTACATACCGCACAAACCAACAGCACCGGCTTCCTGCCGTAGTAATCCGAGAGCCCGCCTACAATCGGACTAGCCACAAACTGCAGAAAACTAAACATGGAGCCGAGGAAGCCACCAAATAGCACGGAAATATACCTCTCTGGGGCTCCGAGGAGCTGCTGAAACCAGCGAACCCGCTCCGTGAGCACGGCATACAAGCCGGATGTATCATTCTGGCGATAGTATTCCAAAAGCGACGGCAGCAGCGGCAATATGATGGTGAATGCCAGCAGATCAAATAGCAGAGATACAAAGATGATGTATATCATAGGATCGCTCCTCTCCAGGTTTCCCTTTCCCTTTCCCAGCTTGTTGTTGTTGCCCCTGGGATGGAGCTGAAGCTCTTCCTCTGTTGTCGTTGCTGTAGCAGTTCCATTGTGGCGACTCCGTATGTCGGCCATACTTGTAGGTAGTTTTTTCGTTTTCCGGCCGTGATTGCGTGCGTGTACGAGTATTACTTTAACATAACTGTTTCTGCGGAACCGAACCTCCCCCGACAACTTTTTGGACCCAACGACAAGCGGAGTGCTCTAAAACCGCCACACGAAGTGAAAGTTTGAACGAGAAGGGAAGATATTTAGCTTCCGCAAGCCGAAAATTGTATGCCCTGGCTTGCAGTTTCATTAAAAATAAGTAACCCCATCGCTGCTATGGCAGCTAGAGGAATTACTCAACCGACTTTTTTTCTATATTTTTAAATTTCTTAAATTAACAACTATATAATAATATAATTTTTATAACATATAATTTATACGGCTAAAAACGCGTCACAAGTTTTTCGTAAACTTTACAATATGATCTGAAAGGGTATAAAAGAAGCAACAGCTGATTGGAGGCGGTTGAAGACGATCAGACTTCCTGTAAATCATTAAAGCCCTTTTAACAGTACTTGTCAACTAGTGAAATTTTGTAAAATTATTCGGAAACTTTTTGGTTTTCGTTAAATTAAACGTATTTTAAAAGAGAATATCTTGTTATTACAAAAACTTAAATATTAACAGCTGATTGCAGATGGCGTTCCCACGCTCAAACTTGTTGCTCGAAACAGCTAAGGATTATTGAACACTGGAAGGTTACAGCAATTAACCAACACTGCTCAGTCGGCTGATTAATAACTTTTGATTATTCTTTGAAAATTGCATTAAAAATTAGCAAAAGGACGACTTAAAATGTCCAAGGTGACCGTGCAAGATATAGAGGCGGTGGATGACTACTGGGGGCCCACATTTCGATCGATACTAGAAGGTAACCACCGTTTTCAACCCCATCTTGCCATTTGTTTACGCCCAATAAATTTGCAAAATATGTTTTTATTTGTTGGCAGGAAACAACGCAAAGCAGATTGGCGAGCAGCTGGACCAGCGGATACGCAGCCATGACAAGGAGATCGAGCGCATCTGCAACCTGTACTACCAGGGCTTCATCGATTCCATCCAGGAACTGTTGCAGGTGCGCACCCAGGCGAAGCAGCTGCACGACGAGGTGCACTCGCTGGACACCTCGCTGCGTCAGATCAGCGCCTCGCTAATCCAGCAGGGCAACGACCTGGTGCGAGCTCGCCAAATTGAGTCCAATCTGGCCAGTGCCATTGAGGCACTCAAGTCCTGCCTGCCGGCTCTCGAGTGCTACATGAAGTTCACGCAGCAGGCCAAGAACAAGCAGTACTACCAGGCCCTGCGCACCCTCGAAACTCTCGAGACGGAGCACCTTGCGCGGCTCAAGGCCCACAACTACCGCTTCGCCACTCAGATGCAAATACAGATACCCATCATCAAGGAGAACATACGGCGCTCGTCCGCCTCGGACTTTCGCGAGTTCCTCGAGAACATCCGCAAGTTCTCGCCGCGGATCGGCGAGCTGGCCATCACGCACACCAAGCAGCTCCAGAAGCGGGACATCAACGCCATCATCGCGGAGCACATGCAAACGCAGGCGAATGGAGGAGCCGGCGGAGCAGGAGCTGGTGCTGGCGATGGTGGCGACGACGACGGCGCCAACGTCAGTGCCCAGGATCTAATTGACTTCTCGCCCATCTACCGCTGCCTGCACATTTACATGGTGCTGGGACAGCGGGAGTACTTCGAGAAGGACTACCGTCAGCAGCGTCGGGATCAGGCCAAGCTGGTGCTCCAGCCGCCGCCGAACATGCACGACAACCTGGAGGCCTACAAGACCTACATCTGCGCCATCGTTGGATTCTTCGTGGTGGAAGATCACGTTAAGAACACTGCCGGCGATGTCGTCACCAGCAGTTATCTAGAGGATCTCTGGTCCAACTCACTGACCAAGTTCGTCAACGAGATCAGCATGAGCTCATCGTCCTGCACCGATCCCAATATACTGCTGCGCATCAAGAACCTGATTATGTTGTCCATCAACACATTCAAGTGCTACGGCTACACGGTGAACATCCTCTGGGAGCTGCTCCATAACATGAGGGATCACTACAATGAGGTGAGATCTTTCCCCTTTCAAGTAGTCCCTCATATGAAATATACTTCCTTTGCTTGTAGGTATTGTTGCAACGCTGGGTGCACGTCTTCCGCGATATCCTCGACAAGGAGCAGTTCCTGCCCATGGTGGTGCATAACGTGGAGGAGTATGAGGGCATCATCGAGCGGTTTCCCTTTCACTCGGAGCAGCTGGAGAACGCACCGTTCCCCAAGAAGTTCCCCTTTTCGCGTATGGTGCCAGAGGTCTATCACCAGGCCAAGGAGTTCATGTACGCCTGCATGAAGTTTGCCGAGGAGTTGACATTGTCGCCCAACGAGGTGGCCGCCATGGTACGCAAGGCGGCCAATCTGCTGCTCACGCGCAGCTTCAGCGGCTGCCTTTCGGTGGTCTTTCGCCAGCCAAGCATCACGCTGACACAGCTCATCCAGATCATCATTGACACGCAGTATTTGGAGAAGGCCGGACCCTTTCTCGATGAGTTCGTCTGCCATATGACGAACACGGAAAGGAGTGTGTCTCAGACTCCATCGGCCATGTTCCATGTGGCGCGGCAGGATGCCGAAAAGCAGGTTGGCCTGCGCATTTGCTCTAAAATCGACGAGTTCTTCGAGCTCAGCGCCTACGACTGGCTTTTGGTGGAGCCGCCGGGCATCGCCTCCGCCTTCATCACTGACATGATATCCTACCTGAAGAGCACCTTCGATAACTTTGCCTTTAAGCTTCCCCACATCGCCCAGGCGGCCTGCCGACGCACCTTTGAGCACATTGCGGAAAAAATCTACTCGATCATGTACGACGAGGATGTGAAGCAGATCTCGACGGGGGCGCTCACACAGATCAACCTCGATCTCATGCAGTGCGAGTTCTTTGCGGCTTCGGAACCGGTGCCTGGACTGAAGGAAGGCGAGCTCAGTAAGTACTTCCTGCGCAACCGACAGCTGCTGGATCTGCTTATCCTGGAGGAGTGGAGCACATACTTCCACGACTATGGAAAGCAGGAGAACCGTTACCATCTCGTTCAGCCGCAGTCTATTATTGTGATACTGGAAAAGATCCGCGAGGCGGACAAGAAGCCCATTTTCTCGCTGGTGCGGAAGAACGATAAGAAGAAGCTGCTAGAGACAGTTCTCAAGCAACTGAAACACATTGCCGAGAGACAAAATTAGATCACTTAATGCAGGGATTCGTTACGGTTCTGTCTCTATTTTGATCTAGGTCTTATACGTTTAGTTCTCTGCTGAATTCGATTATTAATCTGGCATCAAATATAGGCATCTCTGATCGATTTTCGTTAAGATTTCCCACAACTGTAAGTGCAAAATCAACTCCACTTTATAGCTATTCATCTTTATTAGTTTTTTTAGGCTAGTTTGAGTGTTTTCACATGGAAAAAGTACGGAGTTGTTCTCCTTAACTTTTGATTCGATTTGTTTTTATAAAAGACAAATATTTCAATTGAAACTGCTCGATGCGATCCGTTGAACGTGTAAAAATTGTATTTTGAATTCGTTTGATTCGTATGTACAAAAAGCGCAGATTTTAATTAGAATATTGTTTTCTCTTTTGTTTAAATTCAAACGAAACGACAAAAAAATAGAAAGGGAGAAACAAACAAACAAAAGAACGGCTAAATAACAAATTGTATATAATTATTAGATGTATGTAGCGTACGTTGTATGTATATAGGTATATTCCGCAAATCGTAGTAAACTATGTAAACCTCTATGTTACGTATAATATGCATTGTTTGTGTTGCTTTTGTCAACTCTTCGTCTCCAAGTGCTTGGGCGCATCCGCATATGTGAACTTCAAGCGGAATGCCTCGGCCAGGAGAACGTTGATTTGGCGATCGGACCAGTTGTGTGTCGGCAGATTTTGTAGCAGCAGCATGAGACCCTGTTAATTACCATTTTAGTCCTTGGACGTTGAAGGATATGGAGAAGCCTACCTGGAAATCGTTTTGTTGCATCAGCTGCTCCTTCCAGTGCAGCAAAAATGCCGCGCACACGTATAAGTGGAACAGGGCGAAGCCGTCGGACTCGGCCAGATATGTGTCCCACAGCCGGATGGTGCAGTGCAGCGGCAGTTCGCGTGTCAGCAGATTGTTCATCCAACGAAATGAGAATTGCAAATAGTCTACGCCATGCGTCTGTAGATGACGATGTAGATTCACTGAAAATTAATAGGAATTAGATGTCATTCGTTGCATATATATATTCGGTAATAACAGGTTGAAGGGTAAGTAATTCTCTCCTATCTGTGGCGTACAATTTACGTCCCTGAAAGACACTTATTTTAGGAAACATAATTTAATATAATAATTAATTGGTCAAAAGCTATGCCCGTGAGGCTATCCCACACATATTGGGCTCTTATCTTGATCGCATTTAACAAACTCTCATCAGAAATCTTGACAACTATAAGCTGTAGCTTTAATGTCGCTTCCAGTTGCTCACATTCTCGCAAGTCGTTCCCATTTATCTTATCAGATAGCCAACATAATATCCCTATCTATATTGGATCACCGCGAATGGTAGATAATCTAGACAAGCCGTCTCACCGTCAATGCGTTGTATCAGATCCTTGAGTTGGTTGACCTTCTCCTGTATGCCCAGCTGCGCAAAGATATAATTGTCCTGGATGCAGTCGAGAAACTTGGAGAGGCACCAGAACGAGTCCGCCTCGATGATGTTGCGCGTCTCCTCGGGCAGCGACGACATGTCATACTTTTCGAGATCCGTATCCGGCGACAGAGCCTCCTGGAGAAAGACAATAAAGAAGGGCGTGACCAGGTCGTTGATGCCCTGAACATAGCCCGAGGCCGGATGCCGGATGGCCCAGATGAAGAGGACGCGCTCGAACATCTCCTGGACGAGCTGTTGCTGGAAGAGCGGTATCTGCGGATTCATGCGCGGTACATCGATATGGATCTGGCGGTACGTGTCCTGCTGCGTCTCGTCTTGGCTATCCACCCGGAAGTAGTTGTGTCTAAGGTCCTGATATCCATGCCGCTTGCTCTCCAGCACCGCCATTCGCCGCTCACTCGACGGCGGCAGATATTTCGAGAGTAATCGCCAGCTAACAGCGCGCATCTGAAGGGGAGATTCATATTAATACTTTATTCCTTTGCGGAGCTGATATCTTACCTTCCGTGGCACTCCCGACCAACTGATCTTTTTGAGGGCCACCAAATCCAATTGCGGAGAGTCCAGCACCACCTGGAACTTCTCAATCTTCGTCTCGTACTCGCTGTCCTGGCAGTTCGAGCTGATCTTTTGCAGCTGCGGCCGGCCCGGGTAGTTCCTCAGTCGTGATCTGTAAATGCAACCTTGATTACTATCCGTTCGGCTCTTGCTTGCCTGGCATCTTGATTCTGGTACTGCTGACATGGCTCTGGGGGAGCTGCTGGGGTGAAGGAATTGATATATGCTTCAGGAGCGGGTGTCAGTCAAAAAGGCAGCCCCATAAACATGTTTACATAACTTTCTCTGACTAACCAGGGCGCCGTGCGGGTGCGCACCTCCTCGAACTCTAACTCCACCCCTGACTTGTTTGCACAACTGCGGGCGGGCGCTGAGCTCAACTTTCTTTTCAACTTCCCAGTCGCACTCGCCCCTCACCTGTTCTCGTTGCTGTCCGGCAGCGATCGGCGGTCTTCCTTGGCGTCGTCCGCCAAGTTTCTGCTGCCCGGGACTAGGTCTGCGCCATTGTCGCTGGCCGACTTGGATGCGTTGTGATTCTGGTTGCTCCGCGAGTGCGTCTCGATCACATTGAGGGCCACTGTCTGGGAGACCTGGCGCGAGATGCGAGCTCCATCTATAGAGGTAAACGACCGAACCGATCCGAAAATATGTAAACCGAGAGACCAGAATTTGATTGGCCAGAAAGATATTACCGCCGCCTGCTCCAGCAGCCGCCGCCGCTGCTGCCTCTGTGCTGCTTATGATGCAGAACTCGTCGTCGCCCGTGTCCCAGGCATCGCTGACCGACTGCTGGTAGTCCCGGAAGGTGGACACCATGCCGGTGTTAGGGCCAGCTCCTCGTCCGACCGCTACCCCACCAGCTCCCGCAACTCCGGCCCCGACCGACTTATCGAGCTCCCGCTTGGGACTGGGTCGTCCGGGCACCCGTCGTCCGCTGTTTTTCCAAAATGTCGAGTTCGCGTTGGCCAGAACGTTTCCACTTGCTGCGCTCACTGCTCCGGCTGAAGCTACAGCTGCTGCTGCGGTTGTTGTTGCTGTGGGATCTGCTGTTTGGCTTTTTGCTGCTCGCTCTACATTATTATCCATCCTAAGGTCCGATTCGATGTCAGCGTCATTATTTTGCATCTACGAACAGTGTGACCCTCCTTTGGCCGAGCGGTTGCGGCCGCCGCACGACTTTCCCAACAGTGATGGCAACGTGAGTTCTGGAATACGTGATCAAATTCGACGTGAATAACCATAAGTAATTAATTAAAGATTATAAACATTCTACATTAAATCGTTATTGAAGTCTTAAGAGAGTTATCTATTATAAAAACGTATATATTGAACTCCATAATTTCTAAAGTAATTAATAACTTTACTTCGACTTTCATATGGACTGACTCCAACCATATCGTTTTCTGGTCGTTCTCTCAAATGCAGACATGTAGTTAACCATCCAGCCTAGAAAACCAATTCATTATTTGAATTTATGCTTAAGACGGCTGGTTGTACATATGTAAACTGCAACATATTTGAAGATATAAACGGTTTTGAAATTTTACATAAACGGATTAATCCCGTGACATTCAGCACACCTGACAGCCCTAGATCGGCGGCGGCATTAGCAAGCACCCGGCGAACGGTCCCTCTGAAAGCAAAACAAGTGTCGTCTTCGGCTTGATAAGAGAGCCGCCCGCAATCAACCGATTTCATTATTTGGTGGAACAATTGCAAGCGCCAAAAGTATGCCCTAGAAGGAATCGGCGGACAAAAAGGCAGCCAAAGTGGAACACCAGCAAGATGCAGAAGCAAGAGGAGGTGCTGTCGCGCCTGCGCCAGATATTTGACATATTTTTGCGCGATAACTTTTCCACAACCAACAATGTTTACTTTGAGAAACTCCTCACCCACTTGCAGGCCAAGGGTAAGTGTCTCGTCTGGGCTGTTGTACTATCTACTAATCCGCCGGCGCGATTTTCGTCTCCGCAGAGAACATGTATGTGCTGCAGGCCCCGTTTGTGGCCGACTGGGTGGACAGGTGTATAACCTTGGTGATGGAGGACTTCAACAAAATCCACCCAAAGGTCGTGTCGTTCATGCTGAATCTGACCAGCTATCTGGCGCGCAACGAGTGGATGATTGTGCGGCTGCGGGAGCTGGATATTGTGAACAGGTGAGTGGGAGTGGCGCAGAGATAACAACATGTCGCTACAACTCGCTAATCCGTGGCTTCGATCTTCCGCTATCAGGACCGTAAAACTGCTGCAGTCGGGGGATCGCAACTTCAGCCCTTCGATAAAGCTGGGCGGCATTCGCCTGATGAAGGGAATCACCGTGTACAGCATGGGCCTCTTCTTTCTGCGCACCCACCGCACCTGGTCGCTGCTCATCCAGTACTCCAACAACGATCACACCCTGTACGTGGTGCGGGAGGCCAGGGCGGTGCTCTACGAGATGCTGTACAAGTCCTGCGACAAGCTGCACGACAAGGCCGTGACCCTAGAGATCCTTTCCGAGATCATGCAGCCAATCCACGACAATCTGTACAAGAACAGTGACAGCGAGGAGCGCATCCACATCAAGGTGGACGACAACGAGCTGCTGCACAAAATCTCTGCGACGCTGGACCTGCTCTCCTACATCCTGCAACAGACGCTAGTGCTCGAGGAGCGGACAAGCCTTATAGCGCTGCTCAAGGAGCACCACGAGTTCGAGATCACCATATGGAAGCTGATCGACATGACGCACAATCCGTACTTCATCGAGAAGATCTTCACCACGCTTAGCAGCTACAACTTCGCCCTGCTGATGCACGAAAAGCTGCTGAATCCGGAATCCGTCGAACCGCAGGAAGAGTTCACAGAGTTCGGACTGTCTTTCTTCAATCTCATGAAATTCTTCATCACCCGCAAGGATGGTACAAGCTTTGTCAAGTTGGCGGAGCTGAATCACGTGCTGTGGAAGAAGCTCGGAGCGCGTGCCCCCAAAGAGATCGTTATCCAGCAGGAGCGCGTCACGTTCGAGAACCAGCTTATCTGCTTTCACATGCTGCCGCTGCTCTTCTCTATGAAGTACGCCCAGAAGATCAGCGACGAGGAGGGCAAGGTGGAACTCTTCGATGCCTATATCGTCAAGCTGTTGGAGATCTCCTGCGAGCAGACGCTGCGCCTCTGTTACACGATGCGGGACGCTTTCCTCACGGCGGACGGTCAATCAATGGGTCTGGTGACACCGGGGCTGGCGAACAAGTGTATCCACAGCCTGCTGGCGTTGGAAAATGTGCTTGATCGGGAGCAGGCGGTCACTGTGTGCCAAGCACTGCTCTATGTGCTCCGCGAGGCAGTCGCTCTGAGCGTAATAACCAACAATTCGCAGGATGACTGCCATAGCGTAAGCAGCGCCGGCAGCTCATACCTGGAAATGTATCCCCGTGGCACTGAGTTGGTTGTCAACGATCCCAAGGTTCTGCATTCCGTCATGGTGGGACTTCGCATTCTAATCGAACGATTCAAGATCACTTGGAAGGAGTCAGTGGAGACGATTGGCCTGGTGAACTGCCTGGCATTTGTTCTGGAGAACACCAACATGGATGCTAGGGTGAGTCTTATAAGTCCAACTTCACATTTTTCTTTATTAAAAAATCTATTGGTGTATTCATTAGTAATACTGAACATTTTTGTACATTTGAACTTTGAACATAGATTCTACGCTATATTAAGAAGCTTCTAGAATATAAGATTTCAATTTCCTTCCTTACTCTCCTACAGTGCACTGTCCAGGCCTTGAAGCTCGTCCAGCTAGCTGTGGAACACTTTCTATCACCGAACATGGCTCTGCTGGTGGATAATTTGCAGGGCTCGGCGCTGGTTTGCCTGGGTCCCATCATCGTGAAGCGGATGCACGACACCATGTGGGAGGTGCGTGACACCACGCTGGAGCTGACCACCTCCATTGCTAGTATCTCCCGCATCAGTAAGCTAGCTTATTATTTTATCATTGTGTCATTTACCTATCATTAATATATTTCCCCAGAATTTCCCGCCTTTCAACGCTTTCTGATCGACTCGAAGATACCTCCAATTGTCTGGGAAATGGCCAAGAACGATTCGGAGAACTATGTCCGCGCTTCTGCCTTCAAGTGCCTTTCTCAAATGGTATCCATTAATCTGCTGTGGGAGAACGGACTCAGTCAACTCGATCTTGTGGTTTGTATCCCATCGATTAATCCATTTAAAATTACTAAAATTAAACAAATGATGTCCACAGGATCATCTGCTGTTTGTGATGTATCGTGAGAACGATGATATTGTGCGCTCTGAGGCCGTGGTCACCCTGATGAAGATCTATGAGCACCGCAAGATCCACAACAAGTACAAGAACACTCTGTTCTCAACTCTCAACTACTGTGTGGCCGGGGATCACCACTCGGAAGTGAAGATGAATGCGCTGGAGTTTTGGCGACGGGAATTCTACCGTCAGTTTAGTAATCAGGGCATGATTGACGGCGTTTTTCCCACCGTTACCTTTTCTAAGGAGCAGAAGAAGATCGTCACGCTGACGGAAAAGGAGATTCAAACGAGCATTGCCAAGGTGTTTGGGGAGGTGCAACAGTACGGATACTTTGGAATCATACTCAAGTGCCTGCGCGAGGAGGGGTCGATGGAGGTTCTCGAATTTCTTATCAAAGGCGTAAAAATAATGATTGAGAAGTTCGAGCGCTACAAGGGCATCATGGACGAGATTGAACTGAGATCCCCGCTCCTGGACAACGAAACGCCAAGGTTCGGTTTCCCACAACAAAATCAGCACACGCCAGCTCCCCAGGAACCCGGACAGGGATCACCATTAGACTCAACCAAGGCGGACGAGGTCATCGAGGCCATACTGAACTCACAGGACGCCCAGCTGCTGGAGAAGGCGTTCGAGACGCAGATGCAAATAAACGATGAGGATGGGGAAACGGCCGAAAAGCGCCATATCGATGAGTTCTACTACAAGCAGTTCGCGATGCCGCTCCGACAGTTCTTTGTGGAGCTGAAGACCATCGACCTAGACCAGTTGGTAAAGCAGCATCAGGAATGGTTCGAGTGCAAGGAGAACTTTACGTCGCTGCTGGATGATATTCTGAGTGCGATAAAAAGCGACGATGAGAACATGATTTCGGACTGTTACTAATAACTACCGATCCGGGGCGAAGCCTATTTATAGTCGAAACCACTCTGTGAAGTAAGCAAAAAGTGTTTTTTCCTGAAATTTAAACTATTTTTGATAACTATGTACGCTACAAATAAAATGAGATTTTATTCTGTCACCACAAAACAATCCAATAAAGCGAAATTAAAGTTGATTTATTTATCAAACGTTAATGTATTGTCTGTTTTCTTTCAAGTTTATATTAATTCATGTTTGTTTTGGTTTTTATGTTGGTGATGGTACTTGTCGCGTAACGGATTAGTGGCTATCAATTGACAGTTACGATTCGTACGTTTGAATTAGACGCCAAGAGATCTCGGTCACACTAATTAGGCTTAAGTCAAGCCAAGCTTTGCCAATTCGGATTACTCCGTTTTGGGCTATCAAAGTTAATGTTATGTAAATTTTATAGAATAAAACTTAGTCATTTTTACTGTTAACCAAGCGGCGGTCTTTGACTTGTTGAAGACATCCCCGGGATTTTCGCATCGGCGTCAGTACTTGTTTATAGAGAAGGAAGATGTTTGGTCTGTCCGTTGTACGCAAACTAGTCTCTCAGTTTTTGAGCTATCTGAATGAAACTTTTTAGATTAATCTAGCCAATTGGCTTCTTTCTATTGCAGTTAGTACATACATATGTCTTATAGCTGTCTTAGGAGCGCTCAAAAAATTAAAAGAAAACAAATTATAACCTCTCCGTGCTTAAACATATTTCTATAAATTTCGAGATATATTCGCTAAACCAGCGGGAAAACCAAAAAGTGCAAGAACAAAAATTGTTCAGCTGTTTACAGAACGAAAAGGCCGTTAAAAGTCAAAGCAAACAAATGTTGAATTGATGGGATTTGGCACCAAATGACTTATTTTTGTTTGCTCATAAAACAAAAATTACGTGGTCAACGATTTTCATCGCTAGAAGAAGCAGCTAAAGCGTTTAAAAACCATGTTTTAGGAATGAAAACAATGCTGAACGAGAACATTAAATGTAAGCTATTCAAAAGGGCTTCGCTTACTTCTTACTTTAAAAATCGCGGTATTGAAGACTAGAAATGGAACAACACCGATATATTAATATCAACCAGGGTGACCGTTTAAAAAAAAAAATGAAATAATTTTTGGTATTTTCTTAAGCGAAAATCTGACTAAAAGTATTTTTTTGTTGTGTGGTATATACCGGTATATCTGATGGTTTCCATGGTATTTAATGTATATACGGGTATATTTTAAGAATTTTATGGTATTTTCGAACTGATCACTTTTTCATGGACAGCCTTACAAACGCACGGAGAGTCGCTACTGATCAAACAAAACTACAGAATAGATTAGGAAGAGGTGCACCCATTGTAAAACCAGTGGTGACACCTATTTTAAGCTGCTCCAATGTGTAATATATAAATTAAATACTTTCATTTGTATGTTTTCATATATTAAATGTAAGAGAAAAAGCGAAAGGAATAAATTACATTTTAAAGAAATTTTAAAGATAATATAAGCAATGCATTTCAATCCATTTTTCTAATGGTATTTCTATGGTATTTCGCAATACTGTGCCCCTAGTGGAATATCTCCAAACCTAGTTACCAGATGTTTTTAAAACGCCATTTTGGCTTGGAAAATAGCTAGTTTTGAATTTAGGGGGAAACTGGATATTTTAGGGTGTATCTCTTGCTTAAGATTTTTTAGGGAAAACAAAATTTACATCTGGCAATCACACTAAAAATATAGCGGATCGTCTCGTTCGAATTTGCACCCACTACAGCATAAATACTTAAGAAAGCACTGGGAACATGCAGTTGCACAAACGCAGGGCAAAGCGAAAATATGGCCTGTAAATTATGTCATAATTGTGAAAGTGTTTTCCGTTGCACTGCAGCGGCAGCTTCAACTAAAACAACAACAACTGCAGGAGCCACAGCAACAACAACGGCACGCATGTGAAAAAGGAGTGTTAGTGTGTAAAAAATCAATCGAGTTGAGCAAAATTGCATTTTCGCTGCCGAAAATAAGTGAAAGAAAGTATATGTAAAAGTGCGTTCGGGGTGTGTGTAAGGAAACGGGCAAGAAGAAGCAGCGCCAGGCAGCAGCGGCAGAAATAGCAAAAGGAGACAACAGCAACGTTCGAGAGAAACCCGCCGCCAGCAACAATAACAACAACCAGCCCCCTAATAAAGAGCAGAGAAATAAAAATGAGTTCAAGTTGTGAAAGGTGTGTGCCGTTACACTACAACTAGCAGCGGCAGCAACAACAACAACAACAATCTCCAGACAACGCGAATGTCGAAATTGTGTATACAATTTATTAAGAAAGCAACAGCAAGAGCAAAAGCAAAAGCCGCAGCGGTGGCAACAACAATGCAAAACTGCAGATGCTTTTGTTAAATAAATTGTCTTGAGTGCAGTGCGAATGGGTGGGTGGGAGGAGGACAGAGTGCTACATAGCGGGGGAGAAGAGAGAGAGCGTCGAAGGAGCCGCCTTTTGACAGCTGCGTGCTGGGCGTAAGTGTGTGTGTGTGACGAGTATGTGAGAGCGAGAGAGAGAGGAGGGTAAGAGTGCGTGAGTGGGCTGCATGCATTTTCTTTTGCTTGATTAAATTGCCTGATTTATGCATTTTCGGCACTTTGCAAAATCGATTTTCTTAGCAAGGCGCGGCAACAAGCGTCGGCCGCCAAGTGAGCCAAAAGAGAGTGCCAACACCAACACCCTCTCGCTTACTCTCTCCCAACTCCCCATGTGTGTGTGTGTGCGTGTGGAAGGACTGCAATTTTCAAATAGGGAAAAACCGGAAAATGTTTGACAAAATATGTTTGTCTGTGTAGAGAAAAGCACGATTTTATACACACAACGAAATCTACGCACAAAGCCGATTTCAGTAAACTTTATTTCGTCCGTATATTTGCCTCAATGAATGCGTGAAATATTGAATGAAACACATGACTAACGGGTGAGATTTAGCCGTTGTTTTTGCTGCTGCTGTTCTTTTTGTTTGGTTTTGTGGGACGGGGGAGGGCGTGTATTACAAAAAAAAACATCTAGTACTTGGCGTGCACGAAGAAAAATCGGGATGAGAGCCGCCCGTTCGTGAAGAGCATTCCTGAAATGCCTGCGTCGGCCGCTCGAAAATAGAAGCAATCGCATTTTATGTCTTATTTATGTGTATTTCTCGCCCTCTCCGGATCTTCTTCGTCGCTCCGCTCCGCTCCATTCCGGCCCAGCAGAATAGAATGGGTAGAAATCATCGAGCCACGTACCAAGGAGCACATGTACGCCAATCTCACCACGGGCGAATGTGTTTGGGATCCACCAGATGTAAGTACACACCTCTATAAGTAAATCGTCCGCAAATGAATTTAGATCTAAATTAATACCCTAAAGAGCCAGGTAAAATTCTTATTTGCTGAATCTGGCAATTAACAAGAATGTTTCCTTTTTTTTATAAAATAATCCTTGCTTAGATATTAAATTACGAATTCTTAGGTACTTTATAATGCTTAGGATATTTAAAAACAAGAAAGGAAGCTAACTTCGGTAAACCGAAGTTTGTATACCCTTGCAG
>JAEIIF010000554.1:0-24586 GCA_018874455.1 Drosophila trapezifrons
ATCGAATGGAAAACAGCTGTCCCATCCCATACAAATTGAACTTTTCGATACTTTCAGTCATTTGTTTGAATATTTAGCAGCCGACTCTTTTGGGTTGTTCCCTATACGTCTAAATCTATCGGCGATAGTTTCAGTAATTTGGCGATAGATAGTCATAGGGAACATAGGGAATATAGGGAACACCCAAATACTAAAAAAACTTGCGTTTGACTCAAAACGGTAAATCGCAAAGACAACAACCTTGTGTAAATACAGTATTAAACAATTTTTTTCAAGGCAAAAAGTCATCAAACACAATATATGGAAATAAATTATAACAAATATTCCTTATAATTATTACCTATTGTCAAAAATGATGTCACAGGTGTAGGAGATATGCCCAGAAATAACTTTCCCTCCAGCGTGTTGTTCTTAATAAGACAAACAATAAATCGTATATGCATTAAACAATTTGTTTATGGCGAAGGCAAACAGGCACTTCCCCCACAGACACCGCTGACCAAATAAAAATATAAATAAAAAGAGCAACAAACGTGAGCGGGCGGTGGGTTCTCGTGTTTACCAGCGGTCTTATCAGTGCCACTGCCTTTGTTTACCAAACAATGTGGATTGACCTTCCGAGAAGTGGTTTCGGTTTGGCCAAATCAATATGTGTAGCACCCAAAATTGAAAAAATATAATTGAAACTACAAAAAGTTAGAAAATAAATCTTTACCCTTTGAATTTTATTGTTATCGAAGCTATTAAATAAAGACTTTTTGCTTGCTTAGTCTGATAGTCGTTGGAGATAAATGAATTTCACCACGAATTGTGGCCGTTAAGTCTAGTAATTTCTGTAGCCTCCAGTCTGGGGTTATAATTCTACGTTGAAAGGAAAAAAAATATCTCGGCTTGCAGAGATTACACTTACGTGGCCTTAGAATTAATGTTTAGTAGATGGGAAAGTTAATTACGTTTATATTATTTCGCAATCAGTTTTATTCTTTGCAAAATTCAACGTGAATCGAGCAAATATTGCCGAGTTTTGCCTTAAGACTACGCTGCACTCTAAAGAACGAAAGAAGATCGTGAAGAAATAAGTAAATAATAATAACAGCAAGAACCCAGACCTCTTAATTAATTTCAAAAAGGTCGCGAAGACACTTTATCTAAACTCTGAACCGAGTGTCGTCTTCATTTCGAGCATTATCGATTCATAGTCAAATAGAGATTTCCACGAATAAGAATACCAATTTTTATTGCCAATTCGATGGAATACATGGGCTTCCGATGTAGATTTATTTGTTATTTTTGCATTTTGTTTACGCCGCAAGCAGCTAACCCTGCAGCTCGTTCTCCTCGCCGACACAGCTGGCCATATCCAAATGGGCGCGAGCGGCTCCGGCTCATTTCGACCAATGTTTACCCGGTTCCTTATCAGAGGCATGCCTTTGTTTGCGCTACAATTTGGTTCGCACTCCCAAGGAGCCTGGCCAACTATTTAACCTGCCAACTACGCACGACTCCCACAATCAATGGGTTTTGGCCACCTCTACATGTCCACCTAATGCCACAAAAGCCCACTGTTTTCGGACTAACTGCCTGCTATCTGCGGCTACACATGTTAATGATTTAGCGGGAAAATATATGTTTGCTCTCATTTATGGCATGCTGCAAAAAGCCCGAACAAAGGGCTGCACTTTAGTGCCGCTCCGCCGACAGCCAGATACCATATGTACATATATTTAAATACATACATCTTTATAAATATATATGATATCCAGGGATTTTAATGGGCATTTTAATTTATGAGCCTTGCCGATAAGCAGGACTTTCATAGGGATAGTCGTGTCAGTATCATTGTATATTTCCAAAAAGGAATTAAAAAATATTAGAATAATATTTCCTCGTTCTACGCACATCTCAAACGGGACCTGGATGACTTGGAAAAATGCAATCTGAAGATTTGTGATGATAAAGCCTGATGAACAGACACTTTTTATAGAAATTACCTTCGTGTTGGTCACAAAAAACAAATATGTAACAAGTTTATCTTCAACATAATAAAATTATACAGATTAGGATGAGAAAATAAACGTTTTCGCAGATGAAGTTGCCTAGGTTGAAGTAACAGTGTTCATGGTCAACTACAACTTGGTTAACTAAAAATTTTAATCAGAAAGCATTTTGAAAGTATCTGAAAGGAGTCTCCTGAAGTTATTCCTTCAGGAGACTCCATTCAGATACTTCAGATGGCTTCAAGACGCCATATATAAAAATATCCTATAGAAACTAGATTCCAAGAGACTCTTGGATTAACACTACAGATTCTGACTTAAGGTATAAAGTGCTTAAAGCCTGATTTATTATTATATTTACTACTGGTCACATTCTTGGGGATTCTACCAAGAAGATCTTTCTTGATTGATATTAACAAATACATATATGCAAATATTTATTTATTTATTGAACTATACTCAAAGGCTAGTAAGGCGTAAAGGCTCCCTGAAAATGCCTTTAAGTTCTTACGTTAAGGTTTATATTACGTCATTATTCAGCTAGGCAATTGAGGAGAATGGAAAATGCATAAAAGTGTTATCACATAAATCCCAAAACCCGTGACGTGATAATGTCGGATATCTGGCTGGGATATCACGTTTTCTGGCTATGAAAGCACCCGCTCATGTACCAAAGCAGCTGTTTTAACTAAGCAGATTTAAAGATGGCAATGAAGTCATTAGCCCCAACTGTGTTTGGAATCTCATAAAGTTACGTAGGTTATCATTGCCATAATATAATTGAATGATAAGGCAACGGTTTCGAGAGAATATAAACGTTTGCCAGATGCTGCGGGCACAGTTTCGTCAGAGATCGCAGTACCCAAGCATCAGTCACCATGCTACCGAGTTGGCTAACAGAGGAATATATCCAGAAAGCTCTGAGGGCCTTTTACAAGGACGATCAGCTTCGGGTATTGAAACTCTGGTCCAAGCCAGCGACAGAGAAAGGCGAGAACTACGTCGGCGTGATGACCCGCATCTACGTGGATTTTGAGACGAGAGACGGATCTGTGGAAAAGAAGTCCTACATCCTGAAGCAAGGCGTTCCGTCGGACGCTCCCCAGGCCAAGATCTTCGAGGAATACGATGTGTACAACAGGGAACTGGAAATGTACGAAGTCGTGCTGCCCAAGATGTCGCAGATCCTTGGGGAGGCTGGCTTCACTGAAAAGTTGATGGCGAAGGCCATTATCGTTGATCGGCCGCGAACTATTATGATCCTCGAGGACCTGGCTTCGCTCCGCTACACGAATGCGGACCGGGTGAAACAACTGGACCTGGCTCACACCAAGCTCGTACTGGACATGCTGGCCAAGTTTCACGCGGCCGCCATAATCCTGAACCAACGGGAACCAGATCTCCTGAGTAAGAACTACGCCTCGCACTTTTTTTCGAGGGGAAAAAAGGGCTACGAGCAGGTCTTCGTCGGCTTGTTCCGGGCTTTCATCAGGTATGTGAAGACCAAGCCGAAGCTTAGCAGCCTCTATTCCGCCAAGTTGGAGCACATTGTCACCAATTTGATGGATTATGCTTGCCGATCAGTGGATGTCGACGAGAAGGACCTGCAGACATTGGTCCACGGCGACTGTTGGACCACCAATGTAATGTATCAATACGATGACGAGGGCAATCCCATCACGGTCCTGCCCATCGACTTTCAGTTCAGCACCTGGACATCCCCGGCCGTGGACTTGCATTACTTCTTCAGTACATCTCTCAAGGTGGATATCAAGGCGCGGGAAACCGAGCTCGTGCAGTATCATTATTATTCTCTGAAAAGGAACTTGGAAGCCTTGGGATTTAAGGGTGTCTTTCCCAGCCTGTTTGAGTACCAGCTTCAGTTTGAGCGCCGTCGATTCCTCAGTAAGTTGAACGTTATGTATACGCAGTTAAGTTTTCTAATTAGTTCTGTCCTTCGTAGGTGTTATCATTGCCAACGTCTTTCAACCGATAATGGTGTATGCGGGCTGCGAGAGCCCAGAGTTCGTTAATCTTTACCAGGACACCCCTGAGGGCATAAGGTTCCAGGACTCCATGTATGAATGCGAGGAAATCCAGAGGAGGATTGAAACCATATTACCCATACTTGATGCCAAGGGGTTTTTAGATGCTCATTAAGGCAAGACTGTTTGTTAAGAATTATATATGATCAATAAATGCAATTTTAATGCAAATACTACACATTTCAATTGGGGATCGGAATATATTAATATTAAGATATAGTTTTATCATAAGCAGCACTTGAAATGATTTAAGATGATTTTATTATTATATAGAATGAAGGATGTTTTTAGACAACATAGAAACATGTTCCGAGTGGGAGTTCAAGAGGAGAACTTAATACCAGATTCTGTTTTAGGCAGAGCTTTGGTAGTTCTGATAGACGCTATATATGGAACTGATTAGATTAGCTTTTCAATTTTATTGGCTCTCTGATTACTTCTTATCAATTTTAAAGCTTTTACTACTTTTATTCATGGACAAGCAATTGCCCTAGTGTAGAACATGTATCCAACACACACGAACAATAAACGACAATGACTAGACGACTCTCAAGCGGTACCTAAGGAGAGTGACAAGGCACTATACCTTCACGATTCGCAATCTCGCAATGACCTTGCATAACGCCAATCCAGTCTGGAGCCGCGATAGGGTAGAATTTGCCATTACAAAGCTTATCGCTGATACACTATAACGTCGGCCGATAAGATCGCCGTTTCGTCATAATATAAACGTGAGCTCCGGAGCGAAGACGTCAGAACTTGAGTTCACCGCAACGCGTTAACAATGCTACCCAACTGGCTAACCGAGGAGTACCTGCAGCCCAGGCTGAGGACGTACTTGAAGGACGATCGGCTGAAGGTCCTCAAGATCTGGGCCAAGGCGGCGACTGGCAAGGGAGAGAACTTCGTGGGCGTCATGACCCGCATCTACGTGAACTACCAGCTGGGCGATGGTTCGGTTCAGGAGAAGTCCTACATCGTCAAGCAGGCTCTTCCCGAGGATGTGCCGCAGGCCGAGGTCTTCTTTGAGTACGAACTGTACACCCGGGAGATGGACATGTACGAGTTCGTCCTGCCCAAGTTGCAGGAGCTGCTGCAAGAAGCTGGAATAAGCGGAAAGCTGACGGCAGATGCCATCACCGTGGATCGGGAGCACAGCACAATGATACTGGAGGACCTGGCGCCGCATAAGTACGTCAATGCGGATCGAGTCAAGCAGTTGGATCTGCCTCACACCAAGCTGACTCTGGAGATGCTGGCAAAGTTCCACGCCGCCGGCCTTGTCCTGAGGCAGCGCCATCCGGAACTCCTGACCAAGTGCTTCTCCACCCACTTCTTCTCGCGTGACAAGAAGGCCTACACGGAGGTCTTCACCGGCTTGTTTCGGGCTTTCTTGAGGTTCATAAATGGCCAGCCGATCTTGAAGAAGAGCTACGGCGACAAGTTGGTCAAGCTGAGCAGTCACATCATGGAGTATGGGGCTCGCGCCTACGACGTGGGAGAGAATGAGCTGCAGACGCTCATCCATGGCGACTGTTGGACCACCAATATCATGTATCAATACGCTGCGGAGGGGAATCCCCAGTCAGTCGTCGCCATTGACTTCCAGTTCAGCAACTGCACCTCCCCGGCCATCGACTTGCATTATCTCTTCACCACTTCCCTGAGAGAGGAGTTCAAGGATCGGGAATCCGAACTCGTGGCGCACCATTACAATGCTCTGAAGAGAAACCTTGAGAAGTTCTCCTATCAAGGCTTGTTCCCCAGCCTTCAGGAGTACCAGCAGCAGTTCGAACGCCGTCGCTTTATGAGTAAGTCAATAGCTCTCTAAGCAGAGTACTCAAATATCATATTTATATAATATTTTCTATTAAAGGTCTTATGGCGAATCTCTTCAAGCCCGTCATGACTTACAATGGGAGTGAGGAAACCTCGGACTTCTCAAGTCTTTACAAGGACACCCCAGAGGGCATTCGGTACCAAAACGCGGTGTATGCCAGTGAAGCGGTTCTCAGAAGTACCACAAATTTATTAGCCCTCCTCGATGCCAAGAAACTTTTGGATGTTCAGTGAATTTAGATTGTTCTTTCAACATTATTGTGCAATAATTAAGGAAATATACAAAATGTTTATATGAAATCAGAAATCGAATCACGTGTTAGCTATATTTTGAACGGAAGGTTGCAATTAAGATTGTTTCAGAGATATTTTTAACTGTTTATTATGTGTTTGCAGACCCCTTAAGAGATACGCTATCGGCAGACACTAGAAAACTGAAAAAAATATCCATATAACTAGATTATTTTCGTGTCGTCATTTTGATGGTTTGACGCCGAGGATGATTATGAGTTCTTTCCCTGCGATGACTGCGATAATACATAGATTAGTCAATTCCCAGTGACTCAAGAGCCAAAGCAGACTGAATGGAAGCTCGCCGCTAATTCCCGTCATTCCTTGGCCCAATGTGCGGAGCTTTTCCACCCTCAGCTTCAGTGATAAGAAAGCTCGCCCAGCTGATGGCCCAAAACAAAGTCGCAGGCGAAGGCCCATGGCCTGTGGACGAGCGGCGGCGCTGTCAGTAGCAACTTGTGTGCTACGCGGCGTATACGCAACGCGCACAGAGCCACAGGCAGCACCAGGTACGAGCGACGCGGGTCAAAGGCAAAGCATATAAGCGGAGGATGCGCACCAAAAGCCAACAGATGGTCGCTGACTGTGCACGCGTGTGGTTATCGGAGATCAGTAAACAGCCAAACTAAACACTCGAACTTATTGTAATAAAAAAGCGTGAACTGGGAACAAGCGAAATAATCAAAATGCGGCCGAATATTTATTCAGAATTTTGAAGCGTCAAAACGCTGAACGTGGGATCTACACGGAATTCGGATTCTGAGAGGTATGCTGCCCTCGACACGGTGCCTTGTGTTTGTTTTTCCAACGATGTGCCGCCATTAAATGTTAAAGGCGTGAAAATTTCGCACGGGCCGCCGGCGCTTCGACATTTACGAGTATTCCTACTCTGTTCCGTAAGTGGGCCGCGGAAATTCGCTAAAAGTCTGCCGGACGCTCTAGCGCTGTCCGTATTTATTATGATATTTTTCCCGGGTAGCGCTCCAATGAATCTTAAATGCAAGTTGCGAATTAATCGAAAGAAAATATTATTCCGCCGCGAGTCTCCCGGGATAACGAATCTTTCGAGTCCGTAATGCCAAGTGACGTGTGCGGGCACAGAGCAGAAATTATAATTTACCGAAACTTCTGAGGAAACTCGGGGGGATTCAGTCGAGGTTAATACAAAATTAATACCGGATCTGCATCGCGCGTAATGAGATGTGAACGTGCTGCAGTTCAATACAGTCGGAAAGCAATTTACTTAATGGCATTATTAATGGACTCTGAATAATAAAGCAAAAGTCATATTTACTGTGTGGACGGACTATCGTGCATTAAAGAAAACTAGTGACAAGAATGTGGTGGCAATTATAACTATAATGATGTGAATGATTAACAATGTGCCGTCGAAAAAGCTGTGAACAGAAAGTAGTTGAAATTAAGGCGTAGTTTGTTCTTGAAACCATTTACTAGGACTGTTTAAGCTCGAATTAAAGGATTATAAGCTGAATACTGAAAAGTTGATGGATTTTGTTTAATTTTCGGGTATTTTTGCTTAACTTTAACTATTAAATTAATGGAAATATTTTTTTTAGAAGCAAAAAAATCAATAATGAACACCGCTGAGTGGTTTGAATACAGAAATTAACTCCAGGTTTCTTTCTTTCCAAGTTGTATATCCTTGTAGGTTTTAAAAAGAATATTTATGATTTCGTCTCTTTTAGCCATTTACGCGC
Organism: Drosophila trapezifrons; assembly: GCA_018874455.1. Lineage (NCBI taxonomy): Eukaryota > Metazoa > Arthropoda > Insecta > Diptera > Drosophilidae > Drosophila > Drosophila trapezifrons. Next base: position 7,891 of record JAEIIF010000554.1, read on the forward strand.
TTAGGTTAAAGGCTTGCCAAATAAAATAGCTTTATTCATTCAATTAAATTTAAAATAAATTAATTAAATAAATTTCATTTTAAAATTAAATATTTTTTATTAAATATCTCTTCCCAGAATAGAATTATTTTAAAGTAATTGTACTGACAGGTGTCCAATATTCTATATTCTTAAAGTCCTGGCACTATTCCGCAAGTAATATATTTTTAAAATATATTTTTCGTTTTAAAACAATGAAATACGTTAATGATGACTGGTCTTCCCGGTGTACACTTAAATTATCTCTAGTATCCGCAGTTTTAAAGATACCTTTTTGGATTAATCAGCAAAATTAAAATTTTTTCTTGATTTGGATAAAACATCATAAAAACCCCTTTAACTTCTTGATTTCCCAAGTTTTTTTTGTTAATATTTTCAATTAAGTCTCCAGTGAAGTTTATTAGACCTCGAGAGTTGACTTTTAGGGCGGTCCAAACAATTTAAAAGATGAAGAGCCACAGGGTTAACTGGTGTAAGAGCATCTATGCAATCAGCTCTGGGAAATTTTTCGCAAGTTATGCATGCAAAAATGCAGTCACCCAACGGCGCTTGTGAACTACTTTGTTGTGCAAACTTTTTCGGCTTGGGGCTTGTGTTCTTGCAGATTCAAGGATTAAGCTGTTCCCCATCTTGCAAGCATTTTGAAGCATTTTAATTAAGTTGATTTAGCTGAGAACCAATTTAGCAGCCATCAGCTGAAAAATGGGAAGCTGCAACGGCCAATTTATGTCTTAGCAGGAAAGGAAGCTAACTTCGGCAAACCGAAGTTTATATACCCTTGCAGATGCACCTATGAAATTTAAAATGTATAGTTATAGCTAATTTAAACGATCATATACTAAGTTTTAGTCCGATATCTTCAAAAACAATGAAAATCGGTTAATTTGGTCCCATCGTTTAATGGCAGCTAAAATATATATTGGTCCGATTTGGATGAAATCTTTAATCTGCTGTTATAATCATATAAAAAAACATATTAATATGGATATTTTCAAAATTAGCGAATATATGCAATATTGGGCCGGACGTTCCTATGGCAGCTATATGATATAGTGGCCTCCTTCACTGCGTTGCAGATATCATGGCAAAACTATATTACCCTCTGCAAGGGAATAAGAAGGGTCTTAAAGATGAAGCGTGTCGCTTAAATTGTTCAAACAAAAGAATACATTGCAAACTGTGTGTACTTCTTATGATTTCAAGGCGGGCGGAATAACAAGGGCAATCCCATGTGTGCAATCCGAATCGGAAGCTAAATGAGCAACTTTAGCGTCGGAAGCACTGAAAGTCAGTCGCAGACGCAGGAACAACTACGTTCAGCCAGGAAGACAATACTATATATACTATAGGTTATATCCCCGGAGCTGAATCAGAGGCAGAGGCAGAGCCAGAGGAGAGTGCCGGAACGATGGTGAGTGTAATTGCAATATAAATACTTAAAACGCGCCGTCCCACGAAGCCATTGCGGAGTAGATGTCAAACGGAACGAAATTACTTTGTTCATAAAATGAAAAAGTTTGTTCTTGCGTTGCTGTTCAGGAAATCTGTCTGGCTTTGCCATATGGCAGTGGAAGCCCCCGCCATTTGTTTGACATTTGCAAAGCCAGATTGGGGGAGATCCGATTGGAGGAGGTGGATGAGGAGGCACGGGAATACAAGGAATACGTTTACAAATTACAAAATAAGGCTCAGATCTCGTTTGGCAATTTAAACAATTCGGAGAAGGCTTAAAAGTCGTGCGAAGAACACATATCAATTTACATAATAATTGCTAACCTGGTTACGCAATCGTATTGCAATTTCGTGGGCCGCAGATTTTTATTTTTAGCCCAAGCGACACCTAAGCACTCTGTGGCTTTTCTTTGACACCTAAGAAGTGTTAAGCGGTAGTCAGAAAATGATTAAATGGCAAAGAACTCGTGTCAGCGTGCTCCTTAAGCTCCTTAGTTGATTAATTCACAGGGCAACCAGCGTTTCCTCTAGGCCAGATGTTCCAGCTTAAGGCTAGGCCATCACTGTCAGTATGAATAAATTTCAGTTGACCAACGGAACAGATGAGGCCAATTTCAGACACTGATTTCCACATCCCTTCTATCCATGCGAAATTGCTTACAATTAATAAAGTAAATGTCCTGCGAGCAGAGATAAAGGGTGCCTGGGACAGCCAATAACAAATTGATAAATTCGTCAGCCGGCAGGGGCCAGAAAGTGTGTGTTGCGTGTGCCAAACAAATCGCAGAAATGGCAATCAAATTCGTCTTGTTGTGGGCGAAACAGGAAACCATTCAGCAAATAAATCAGAAAAATAGCTGAGTCAAAGAGCCAGCAGGCAACTGGCGCTCGAATTTTCCGAGCCTGCCTGGAGGAAAATGGCCTGGCATTTAAAATCTTTATCATGCTCCGCTTATCCAGTGAAGTGAAAACTCGGATGGAGAAAACACGCTCCAAAAATTATACCAAGTCTGTGACAACTGCCGATAACTTGAGGCTACTTTACATAATTCTCTTGTCACTAACTTTTTCTCTGTCTTAACTGAACCGAGAAGGCGGCATTGCAATGGGCTTCCATTGCCAGGCGGAAAAGAACAAGGAAATTCAATTTCCACCTTGCCAAGTCAATGCCTCCCCAGTCGTGCACGGACTGTGATTGAAACTTCTGCGACAAATTGATGATCAGCCCTGGGGCCTCGACTACCCCGCCCTGGAGTCTCATTGCTCTTCTTGTGGGCAAAAACTTTGTTATTATGTTCGTAGGTGGAAGGGAATCCCTTAACTGATTTCAGTTGACACAGACACAAACCGTTTTACTCGCCGGCCACTGTGCGGTTTCCATTTGGAAACGGGCCAACTTCTTGGGGCTCCCATGTTTGAGTTGGCAGTGCAAATATTAGTCAATTAACTGCCCGGCAACTTGAAATTAAATTTCCATGGCAACTTTGTCTTCAGTTTATGAAGGACCCCCGCCGCCTTCAGCCCCCCATATTGCCACTCTCTTCCCTGCTACAGTTAATCCCCTGATTGGCGAGATTTATTAGCGCCTCATTTATCGCAGCTGTCAGTGGTAATGCATACCTTTAGGCGCCCCAATAAGTCTGAATCGCCCACCTCCGTCTCGTGCCATCCGCTTTTATCGATACTGACAAGTGCGCAGCCATTCGGCGCATAAAATTACACAATTATTTTTAGCAAATGTCGTCATTTATAACCCGACTTTGTATCGGTATCTGTACCTATATCCGATGGCAGTCCCTCAACGGCAGCCAGTCCAGGAGATATGTCGGCCCATCAAGCACACATTACTGTGAACTGGGAGCGGAAAACAACATTTTTGACTTTTTCCAATTAAATGCATGTCTCGCCCTGATGTGCTGCATAATTTATGGCCGTAATGCATGAATATTTATGTGCCTCGGCTCCAAGGGGAAAGAAGCTACTGACTTGGGCCGGGCAATGAAGCAATTTAAATTGAGCTATGGTGAAAATGCACAAACGAACAGCAAAACTTTAAAGCAAAGATAGAACCTCTGTGGAAGTTTTCACTAAAGCAGATAGTGTGAGCCACTGGCATGGTCTGTGCCCCAGAAGGGCATTAAAAAGCGAATACTAGGGCCGTTTGTTCGAACTTTTTATCCAGCTCTGAAATCTAAGCTTAATTATTAAAATATCACACTGCAAAAGCGTTTAAAGAACCCAGATCTCAAAAATTATGTATATTATTTAAGAGCCTCAGCAGCGGAGTCGAAAATACAGAATACAGAAATAACATGAAACACTGAATAATCATAAATATTTTCCTTATAAAATTAAGTATATTTCTAAAGAGCCTTAACAGTAATAAGAAACCCTGAATAATCTTTGATATTTAACTTTATAACTGTCAAGCTATAAGACTGCTTGAAAAATAGTCGAGACTATATCCTATAGTGATTTTTCCTGTTCTATATATTTATATTCTTTCATATATCTACGTATTCCAGGATATTATTTATATAGAATTGCATTACTCACTGTCTAGGCCATTTCCCGCAGTGCAGGCCACAAGCTAGAGGCTTCCATTCATGTCGAATGCCCATAGAATCCTTTGGTGCTGGGCCACCTACTGGCACCGAGCAAACTTTTGCGTACGATTATGGCCCCGTATTTGCCGTATTTTCCGTATTTGCCGTATTTTTAGGCGGCCCCATAAACCACTAGAATGGCCTTTCACAGCCAGCTGGAATGTGTGTGGCGTGCGCGAGAAGCCACTCTCATAAATCATACGTGATGTAGCACGCAAGTTTCCCCCTTTCTCTGGCCCGGTTCCCCTGACAATTGGGTGTTTGCGCTGAGGATTTCCGGAATAATAAGCCACTCTCTCTTTGCTCCTTCTGTTTTGCCAGATAATCAGCGTGAATCAGACGGAATCCGTGCCCCTGGCTGCTGGGGACAGGCTGAGTGGATTCGCCGGCGGCGGCGATAGCAGTGTCCGCTATCTCGACGAACGACATCCCCTGGATTACCTGGACTTGGGCGCGGTGGTGGGCACAGCCCATGCCGTCCTTAACGCGACCGCCGCCAACATGTCAGAGCTGAACGAGACCGGAAGCAGGCCGCTGGATCCGGTCCTCATCGACAGATACCTGAGCAACCGGGCGGTGGACAGTCCGTGGTACCACATGCTCATCACTATGTACGGTGTGCTAATCCTGTTCGGAGCCCTGGGCAATACTCTGGTGGTCATCGCCGTGGTCCGCAAGCCCATCATGCGCACCGCCCGCAATCTCTTCATCCTGAACCTGGCCATCTCGGGTGAGTGCTCCGCGGACCTCGAGGGGCCCAAAGGAAATCTGTGCCTCATCCGCGTGGCTTTTCAGATTTGCTCCTGTGCCTGGTTACCATGCCGCTGACCCTAATGGAGATCCTATCCAAATACTGGCCCTATGGCTCCTGCTCCATCCTGTGCAAGACGATTGCCATGCTGCAGGCACTTTGCATTTTCGTGTCGACAATATCCATAACGGCCATCGCCTTCGACCGGTATCAGGTTAGTAGTCCTTTTACGGTTTTTACGATTTTCGGGCCTTGTTGGACCGGCATTAGCATGCAAATGGGCCAATCGAATGGGCCGAGTCATGTCCCGATATTAATGAGGTAAATGGCTTCAATTTGTAACCATTAAATTGGACGTTGAGGGAAAATCGATGGGCTCTGAATAAATATTTGGCAATTACCCGAATGCTTAACCCACGATTAAAGCTATAATTACAGGCTGGCAAGGGCATCGAATTACTTACAAAATAAAAATAATAAATAATGGTGTATTTGTTATATGCTTTAATTATAAGTCAGCATTTATATTAAAAGTCATTCCATCAAATACAGAGATTGCTTCTTAAGCTTCTTAATCTCAATTTCTTCGACAATATTTCTTACCAATCCCAGACCGTTTATTGATTTAGGTTTGTAGAAGCAAATAAAAGAACGTAATTACGGGATTATGCCTCTTGATAGACACTTCAAAAAAAAATTTTATTGTAATTATTTTTCGGAAGGACGAGAGAAAAATACAAGGCAACCAATTAGTATATTTTCCTGGGAAAATAATACGAAAATTACATGGAAATGATTTACCAGACTCAAGCACCGGCATAAGGAAGGTCTTAGAGAGCTAATAACAATAACTGAATTCATTTCCAATAAGAGCTAGTGAAGCTTAACACTCAGAAAAGTAAAATAGAAGGCCTTAATGTATATATAAATTAAGTTAACTTAGTGACACCAAACTATGCCTCCACTTCTCTCTACTAACCCTTACAGGTAATCGTGTATCCCACACGGGACAGCCTGCAGTTCGTGGGGGCGGTGACGATCCTGGCCTGCATCTGGGCACTGGCCCTGCTGCTGGCCTCGCCGCTGTTCGTCTACAAGGAGATGATCAACACGGAGACGCCGCAGCTGCTGCAGCAGATCGGGCTACAGGACAGGATCCCCTACTGCATCGAGGACTGGCCGAGCAGCAACGGGCGCTTCTACTACTCGATCTTCTCGCTGTGCGTGCAGTACCTGGTGCCGATCCTGATCGTCTCGGTGGCCTACTTCGGGATCTACAACAAGCTGAAGAGCCGCATCACCGTGGTGGCCGTGCAGGCCTCCTCCGCGCAGCGCAAGGTGGAGCGCGGCCGGCGGATGAAGCGCACCAACTGCCTGCTGATCAGCATCGCCATCATCTTCGGCGTCTCCTGGCTGCCGCTGAACTTCTTCAACCTCTACGCGGACATGCAGCGGCCGGTGATGACGCAGAAGATGCTGGTGGCCTACGCCGTCTGCCACATGATCGGCATGAGCTCGGCCTGCTCCAACCCGCTGCTCTACGGCTGGCTCAACGACAACTTCCGTAAAGAATTTCACGAACTGCTCTGCCGTTGCTCAGAACCCACTAATGTTGCTCTTAACGGTCACACGACAGGCTGCAACGTCCAGGCGGCGGCGGCTCGTCGGCGCCGCAAGCTCGGCGCCGATCTCTCCAAGGGCGAGCTCAAGCTCCTCGGCCAAAGCGGCGCCCAATCCGGGGCCGCCGGCGGCGACGGGGGTGCGGATTTCGGCGCCGGCGGCAGCATGGCGGCCACCGATTTCATGACCGGCCACCAGGAGTGCGGACTGCGCAGCGCCATTACCGAGTCGGTGGCGCTCACGGAGAACCCCATGCCCTCGGAGGTCACCCAGCTGATGCCGCGGTAAAGAACGAAGAGAACGTAGTCCTAAGCTCCAGGTCCCGGGGTCCTGCATGTCGCCTCTACAAAGGCTGGAGTCCCTCGTGTGTGTGCCGCCGGGAGGCAAGTCCTCGGGGCTGATTGGATTTGCATGCTCCAAGCGACGCGTCTCCGCTGTCCCCTTTTCCGTTTCAATTGTTCCAACTGCGACTGCAATTTCAAGTGCACACTGAGGGAAGCTTACTCTTGAATAGGATTGATTTGGGGTTAATTATGTCGTTCCTTTGGCTGCCTGCCAACGAATAAAATAATAGGTATAAAAGTAGAAAGATGTCTTAGAGCAGAACACTTTCTTTTAGAAAATCTTTTCTTTAACTCTCTTCAATATATTTTTAACACTTTCCTCGTTATTCTCACTCTTTAAAAGGATACATAAATATTTAAAGACTTGTATATATAATTTATAGAAAAATCAATCTTATTTTGAGGGCTTTCCCCTTGTGGGTGCTTTATTGTCAGTCCAGCTTGACTATGATTTCAGAACACCTTTTTCTCAGTGTATGCATGCGCTTCACAGATTCCCTTGTCGTCGCCGTGACGGGCTGTAACTCTTGTCGTTGCCGTGTTGTGACATTATTTGCCCCGAGCATCGCCTATCGCTTATGACCCTGCATTTTGTGGCACATTTTCAGCTTGGAACAGTACTAAGTTGGCCATCGACCCTGGAGCAGCGGGAGGAGCGGGATCTCGAGCGCCGCGAGAGATGCGACTTGCGAGTCGCTCTTAGAATTTACAGTAAACACATATTGTCCAGTGATCCAAAGCCAAGCTGAGTTACACCTAAATTAAGACCACGAGGAACATAAATATGTAACCTCGTAGGGAGGCCTATTCCTGAACGAGTATCTCATCTCATCTCACCGCCTCATAATCCATCACCATCATCGGACTAAGTCTAAAGCCTGTTTTAGTTTATTCACATCTTAGTATCGAATGCCGGAAAGTAATTGATTGAGCCCCCAATTGGATTTCGGGTATTTGATAGTCGAATACAGCTAAGACTTCGATTGAGTTCGAATTCAACAGTTCCTAGGAAGTATTTTCGTTTCGTTTCCTCACAGAGCTATTTATTTCTTGTTATCGCATAAGCTTAGGATTAGCCATAATTGATGTTCGGTTTGCTATTCTCTAAAACTAGGTTAGTCCGTAACTGTAAGCCGAAACTTGAAAATAAATCTCAGTCCAAGCTGCTATGAACAAATTAGAAAAAGTTTCACTGCTCGCCAATGGCAAGCCCTACACTACATAATATTTTAATAAATGTTGTTTACAAATCCTACATCAGTGAGTTGTTTTAGTTTCGTTAATACCAAATGAGAGTTCAGGTAAAACGTCAATTACGGATGTCTAATGGAAGTGCTGCTGAGTCAGGATTGCTTTGGGTATAAATACATAAGGATATATAATTAAATAAATGGCAACTGGAGCTCATCAACTAAAAAGGTAATATTAATTATTATGGTTACATAAATAGCAAGGCAGTTAATCAATATATTTGATTTTAATCAGCGGTTTACATCGAAAACAAACGTAGGTTAAAAGCTATTTTCTAAAGATTTACAGGAAATGTGCTTGCTTTTTAGAATGTGTGCGAGATAGGAGGGACATTGCTTTTACGGGCTTAACAACCGCAGCCATAAAGAGCAGCTGACCTGGCCAACACTTAACCCTTGACACTTTTGTGGGTCCGAGACACTCAAGCAGCCGCATCATAAAAGCCTACGACCCATAAAAATAGCGTATACGCCGCCTATATATAGACACACGCACTCGAAAGTATACGGAATATCTGTGCTTGCGAATAATCTAGCAGAAAATGTGAAAAAATAAAGACACCAAGCCTGGACAACTTTAGTTTGTACCCCAGGCCGGGCACTTTCGTGTCATCTAATAACGAACTCATTATTGCTCTCTTGATGGGCGTCGGGCGAGGGAAATTAGTATATGATTTCAATTCAATTAGGGCCTACGCTACACCTCGGGTGAAAGGTCAGCCAGCGGGCCATCTTACTGTACATATTCGCAGCTCGGCTCACAGTTCGCCGACGTGCGACACGACACTGACACCGGTGGTCAGTGAATTATGTTTGTGTCACACAGAAAGTGAAATGTTCCCACCAGGCGGCGGCACGGAAAATGGCAACGAAACAAAAAATAAAATAAACTAATTAAAAATTTCTTTGGGGAATGCGTGATGCGACAGGTGAGGCGGCTTACCAACTTTTGGCAGCTGGGCAGCTGGGGAGCTGGAGTGCTGTAAAACTGTCAACGGCCAGTTTGCCTGTTTGTTTTGACGGCCTGTAACGGTCTTATGCACTTGCGGCTTGTGAAAGTGCTGTTTGCCTTACTTTTTGTCACAGTCACACCTTCCGCTTCCCCCCCTTATCGTCATCATCATCGCCAGCATCATAGGGTGCTGATTACGAAAGCCCATTTAACTTTCTTCTCGGCCAGATTGCGCAATGCTGACAAAAGCATTCTGGGTGCGAGTGTGCCATTCAAATCGATGGAGTCGCCGGCTAACAACATTTTACGGAACCGGCATGAGCTGGCAATTAGCATATTTATGAGTAAAAGTGAAATTAATGACTGGAATAAAATGCAAAGCAAAGGTTCGCAAATATTGACAGCAGCGGCCGAGGCATTTTGCGGCAAACCGAAGGCCCTCTCTTGTGGAAGCGTCCACGCATACCAATCAGATTCGAATTGTGCACCCAGAGAAAATATTTCCCATGGAAAGATAATGTTTTATAAGTTTACAATGGGATTGAATACATATTTTTGAAAGTGTTGTTAACAATATCTGTGTTTAAGGCTAAATAAATAAATAAATAAATAAAAGTGTTACCCAAACTAAAGAAATATAAATATTCTTGTAACCCACTATTTTCTCTGTGTACTATAAAGCCTACAGATATAACATAATAGTTCCAGGGTTCAAGGCACTCATCTCTCTCTTTCTCGCTGCTGTTGGACAAATGTCAGTTGCAGATGATGGAGGATCTCGGACATATATCCGAGGGCTTTCTTTGACATCTTTAGCAGCTCTTTAAAAGGCGCTAAATGAATACGCTCCGAGCACTTTCTCGCGGGGATGGCCAATGCACGGGGCTCGGGTGTTCGCCAATAATTCAGCCTTTGTCTACGCAAAGAAGTTGGCCCCGATTTGCGCTGGGCTTTTAGAAAACATTACTGGCCACCATTGTTGCCGGAGGTTGGCTGCATTCAGAGCGGTTATTGATTTTGCGGTCTCATAAACTGGCTTTCGTTTCGTTTTGGCTTTTGAGCTTCTCAGTGGTTCAGTGGTTCGGTGGTTCGGTGGTTCGGGGGCTGGCTTGGTGGGGTGGGGCGTTTCCGCTTGTTAGCCACAAGTCAATGGCAAAGTTTGTCACCAGAAATTAATAACAATGTGACGCTTAGTTGGCCAATTCTTAACGACGACTTTCTCATGCGTAAACCGGCCAACGGCAAACCCGTTCGCCGCCGATCGAAATAAATAAGTGAAAATCTGCTCACACATTGCGCCGCTAAACTAGTTCGACTTAAATATTTATAGAAATCGAAAATGCTCGGCAGATGTGCGCAAATGCATGCTGCATGTTGCATGTGGCAAGTGGCGTGGTGCTCTGCATCCCTAATCCTGTAATCCCAGGACGACAGTGCCGCTTACAACATGTGCGCTGCATAAAACGGGTCCCAGCAACCTTTTATTGGCAGTACAAATGGCTACAATGTGTGGACCACAAAGAGACCCAAGAGAGGAGAGGATTCATGTGAAGATTTAAAGCTCGGAGCCCCGAAAATGTCTCCTTAAACTATACAAAAAACTTAAATTTATTGCTTTAATTAATTAAAATTGAATAAATTCATTTATTTTGGTACTCCTCCACTGCAGTTATTATTTAATTATTATTCAGTTTTCCAAACTCCACTTAGTTTACCCATTTGACATACTAATTATTTTTAATATAGCAAAACTGGGGTATGGGACCACGGTTTTTCACAACTTCAACTGACGCTTCTGGCGAGGAAAAACCTCAAACTGAAACAAATTAAATAAAGTTTTGCGGCAACTGTTGGCCAAGTTTTTGCAACAGAGCTTCCCGCAGCTTCCCACTTGGGGCAAACAAAATCGAAAGTCCGGCTAAATCGCCGACCGACTAGTGACTGAGTGACTAAGTGACCGCTTTCCGTTAGTATGCCATTTGGCGCCATGACATGGCGTCTTTCCATCGATTCATATTATTCACATATACATATACATATATATTCATATACGAAATCGACAAGCAATTTCACGGCGACAGGGTTATTTTTATTACATTTTCTGTGCTGTCCGGAGAGCAGCCGTTTTCATTAGCGACTAATTTTCCGTTTTGTCAGAGAAAAGTACACTGAAAGGAGCAGAAAAGAGTTGGTTTTTTATGGTTTTAAAATTTAAAATTAAATATTATAGTTGAAAAATTAAGTTTTGTAAGAAAAGATCATTCAACTTACGAATTATATTAAAAAATATGTAATATGAAGACTAGCCACAAAAGGAACAAAATAAAATTGTATTCTATGGATATAATAAATGTATTTAATTTTATTATGTTTTTTTTTTAATTATAAATAAAGGTAAACATATTTTTCTCTAACCAGATGTCGCCTTGGCCACCAGCTGCCTTGAGCTTGTCTTCAATGGCACATCGAGCTCTCTTAAGCCGCGGCGCTCTTAAGTCGCTTTTTTGCTACGTCGGCTTACGTGCCGCGACGTAAGGCCTTACGGAAAGCGAGGCGATCAAACTGGTTGATCGCACCCGCCGAGAGCCGTTCGCTGGCTTTCGCCCGGCAGTCGAAATCATCGCGAGCTACGCGAAAGACGCAAGCGCACGAGAAAGCCGGGACGAGCTAGTTGGTTAGAGAGCCGCCTCTTGGGCCCCGTGATTAAGATAACTGCCAAAATATATGGGCAATCGGTGGCGTGTGCTGCACTATATATTTAATCGGGATCGGGCATTGTGTGTGGCGTCCAGTGGACAGCGGTGCTGTTAGAGTGAAACGAGCTGCGGCAGTTGCATTGACAAAGGAAGTGAGCTTAGTGGAGTGAACGGGTTTGAGCCAGCATTTTCACCTGGCCAAAACGGAGAGCCGTCTCTGCAGCGCGGCGGCAGTGAATGCAGTTCCGATTTCGAAATACACAGAAACGAAACAAAACGAGGCGAAAGTCTCTGCCGAGGAAAGTTCTTCGGCGAATGCAAAAATCGAGTCGAGTGGCCAGCAAATTGAATTAAGCGGAGGCAGCACATCATTCCCCAAGGAACCACGCAGGGGCAGGTAAATTGAGTTGTAATTGATGGCCCACAGTGAGTGGCATCGTTAATCATCCGAGGGAGATGCTCAATACAGCTTCTTATTCACGAGCTTTTATTCGGACAATTAATGAGTTAGGAGCTAGGGCCAGGCGGCCAGGCGGCCAGCGACAAGACAAAAAGAAACCGATTGTTAACATTTCACTGTCGACACTGTTGCTGCTCTTTAAAGCCATTCATTTCCCGTTCGTCTGCATTTCTATCTGGTATCTTTGTATCTTTGTACCTCACACTGTGTGGGCCACAGCGCTGCTCCGTAATTAATTGCCGAGAGAGGTGTTACGTAAGCCGAGCGAGCAGCTGCTGGCCTACCCCAACTGGCCAAAAGGGAATCCGCATCGTCTTCCCAGCTCTCTGGCCGGCAATCGAAGCGTCGCCAAATGTTTAACGATACTTTCTTTTTTCGGCTCACAGCCCGTTAAAATGCGTCGAAGAAGAAAGCCCTCCTCGTCTCAGTCGATCAACTGCAAAATTATGAAAATGATACGTGCGGAGGAGTGGAGTACACAGGCAGAAATGATACGATTCAAAGTGGTGTTTACAGTTCCCCATGCTGGTTTGAAAATTATAAAGCCGCCTTGAAAAATCAATGATTTCTTTTCACTTCATATTGTAAATATCTTTCTGAACAAGGAATTTCCTGCAGAAGAAAATGTCATTAAATAAATTGTTTAAAAGCAGCTTTCAGGAATACTGATCTGCTCTTTTTCTGTGCAACTATCATTGCTTTTTAATGTGGTCCGCACTCACATATTAATATCCATGGAGCCGTGGAATTGTGGTTAGTGGTGCAGTTAACTGAGATGCGTGTGGCTGGGCGGGGAGGGGGCCACATCCTTGTGAGTCATGTGGGTTTTCAGAGTCGCTCGCCACTTTTTCAACTCGCACTTTCATTTCGCCAGCTTTTAAGTCCCGTTGGCCCCAGAGATGCTGAAGAAGCAACTTTCTTGTCGAGAGCACTCGCATCATCCTCCAGCCGACAGACGCAGATGCAGGCCGCTCTTATAGTTAGTTTCCATATGGAAGTGCTGTCGCCTCACATCCTCCGTAGACTCTGAGACGGTTTCACGGCCACTTGAGCTTGGGATTAAAGTGGTTGTGAATTAAATGTCATTGGAGGAAATTTACTGAGGGCAGCGATTGCATCACTGCGACTGCGAGCGATTTTAATTTGGGTTTACGGCACCGACTTAATGACACGAATGCCAGCAGACTTTCTAAAGCCCAGCAAATCGGCAGACCCGCTGCTTTTGGCCAAAAGCAAACAGCTCAGGTGCTAGGCACGCATGTAAATCACTCAATCCGAGTGAGCGGCAACTCGGGGAGTGACAACAACGCCCCGTAAAACAATCAGCGCCTAATGGGCCGCTAGCATTCCGGCCAAATTGGCAGCTAATTGGCGAAAACAACATTCCATTTGACGCAATCCAGAGAGAGATTCGGTTGCAGCCGTTAGCAGGGCGAGGGATCAGCAGAAACCGAAAGTCCTACGCCGGAATCGATTAAAGCCATTCCAAAAAGGTCGCGACCGAGCCCAGTTCCTCACGTAGCAGCCATTATTCCGCGCCGAGAGAGAGCAGTTAAGTCGACAAAACAGACAAAACAGCTCATTGAAGTCGTTCGGATAGCGCTCACTGAAGGTGGCTGAATGTTTGACACATTAAAGTGGTTAGAACAGAAAATATAAACGCAATCAATATTGCTTGGGGGATTTTATGGGCTTAGCTATATCGGACAGTATCTCTGGGAGAATGGTTACTTCCATGGGCACCGAACTGTCTGCATTTTGACAGGCTTGTCTTGAAAGTTTGGTACTAAAGGCAGAAAGGTGTTTGACTTTGAAGGCTTTTTTAACCTTCTTTACACAATATTTTGTTTCTCACCAAAGGTTTCTAACTTGAGTGAGATTTTAGTAATGAAAAAATAAAGATTAGAGCTATTTTAGTCATAATTTTGGATGTAAAAGATTTATGTCAGACGCCTTTTTTTTTTATAGAGTAGAAACATAGCTTAACTATATCGATTTGCTTTAATTATTAAAGCTATTTTAAGGGAAATTGGCTAAATTCTATTGTTTTCCATTTCCTGCTAACGCTCTTTAAGACTTTTCTACCAACTTTTCCACAATCTGGATTCCAGCTTGACTTGAAACCATTAACTATCTGCGGAAGCTGACCTTCACCGCCATGATAATCCATTTATCAGGCAGCGGAGCAGGGTATCTGCGGGTCAGTGCACCTGCGTTCACGCACACCACAGATGGCCAAATGGCTCTCGGCCAACTTGTTCTTGGCCTTTGTTGGTGCTGGAGCCGGAGTTAACAGTTATGTCACATACTAACTGTTACGATGCAGCCAGCATGGCGCGTTTACGAGCGTTTTCGACCGTTAGTGGACGCTGTTTGTCAACGAGCTTCACTCCCAAACTGGTTGCCATTGTCCAACTTTTGTACTTTGTGGCTTCGCAGGTCTTTCGGCGTGTCGCAAACGATGATGGCCGGCTTATTAGCCCGGTGACCCCGGCTCCCGGCTCCTGGGCTCCCGGGCTCCCCAATGTGGAGCATGTGCGTCTGGAACATCGGCTTGCATTAGATCAAAGGGGCATGGATGTCAGAACTCGGCAAACTTTTGTGACTTAATTGGTAAACTTCGTTTCGGATGAGCGCCGCTGCACGGCGAGCGGAGCACAGAAAATAGAAAACCGAGAAGACGGGCCCAGAGCGGGCAGAAATCTGATTAAAGGCTGCCTCCGCGCAAAGTTTGCCTCAACTATATCAGAGCGGGATATTAGAGCATGAAGGTAGACCGAGCACAAACTATAACTATAAAAGTCGAGAGCGGGTGCGGGTGCGGGTGCGGATGAGGGGCCAAGGGCCGGGACAGAGGTTCTAATTGTAATGTTGGAAACTAATTTGCATGCTGCCAATGCCACGGTCCCGAATAATTAATGCTGGGGAGAGCGCTAAGCTTAAATCGCCCGATGAAATATTTAGACAGCTCCACAAAGGAATATTTCCCCACAAAAAAGAGCAGATGATAAATGAAGCTCCCTAATGGCCTGGCAATGATCTTTATGTTTCCATTAGAGGGTGGAGTTATTAGCTTACTGTCAGCTCCAATCCCCAGATGCATCTCGAGGCACAAACAAAGCGAGCTGAGCGGTTTTGAGTATAAAAAAAAAAAACAAGCGCAGCCTGTCTTGGGAAATTTTCCCATTTCCCCCAGCACTTGCGGAGAAACAAGCATCTTCAATCTGTCAGTCAGTCAGTCGTTGTGAGCTTGACTAGTTGCCTTCAGTCAGTTGATTTTATAAAGTACTTTCAAGTGCGAGCTTTTCTAAAAGTGAAAAAACATTTGTGAGAGTCCTGTAATCAATTATTATTTGTTTCTGATTATTTGTATAGCTTGTGGAGTAGAAACTAATTTATCGGTGATATCCTCTTCCTTTGCCATCAAGAGCAGGGTGCCACTGCACTTCCTTAATTTCTTAATTTCCCCTCCTTGCTATGCTTTGACTTCAAAAATACCTGCGAGTGAAGGCTTCACAGTGCAGCCTGATTGGCAGCGTAAGAACGGAGTAAACGAGCGTTCCGCGCTGGATTTTGGAATGACTTTAAACTCTCTTCAGCCCGGAAACATTAGAGCAGCGCGGATAATTACTTCGCGGAATTCTTAATACCTGCCAACATGTGTTTTTCAATTAAGTTCAACTGCAGACTGCAGTCGACTCTTCAGCTCTGTCGGCAGAACTTCGCTGATTCGCCTTCTGCAGTCCAATTGTTCAGAGCAATTGCTGGCAACAAACTCAGTCTCAGTTCTGTAATAGTTTTTCCATGCCACTCGTCATTCGTCTGTGGAAAAACGAAAGTGAAAATGCAACACGAAAATAACGTGATCTGGGCTGAAGTTTGAAGTCTTGAGGGTACTGCCAACGCATCTGAATCGCTTGCGATGTGTAAACACAAACAAAACTGTGTACATTTTCACTTTTACCCGGCGGAAAGCTCCGCAGCCTCAAAGCGCGCAGCGGGCGTGGACGGAATATAACGTATACGTACTGTGTACAGCTCGTGGCGATCGGCGTATGGCGTATGGCATGTAGCATATAGCGTGCGGCGTGTCACAAAACGAGTGCGACGAATGGCAAAGGCAAATAAAAAGTTGGCGACGTGCTTTGTGTGCCCAAGAGAGGCTGTTTTAGGGGGGAAATAATGGCGACATGGGCGGCGGTTGGCGAGCACGAGCCCCTCAAATTGAGATACCCATCAAATGGGTAACAGCAAATCATTCGCCTTGCTCCGGCTGATTAGCGTCGGGCCTGAAAGCAAACAACTTGGCTTTTAAGTGCACTTTGAAAAATTATCCGAGATCTGATAAGTGCCTTCCTTGATTGTGACAATTGGTTCGGTTTTTTTTTAACAAGAAATGATATTACTCACCTTTAAATTAGATAAATCAGTCCAACAGTTACAAGATTCACAAACTGGAATATATCCATATTAACAAGAAAGGAAGCTAACTTCGGTAAACCGAAGTTTGTATACCCTTGCAGTTT
>JAEIIF010000559.1:0-17260 GCA_018874455.1 Drosophila trapezifrons
ATGACACTAAGTAGATGCGAAATCGGAAGTTAAATCGACGGGAAGATCGACGGCGAAATGATAAAAAAAATTGTCCAGACGTTCAACGAAACCAAATGCAATATTAAATTATACAACAAACTAAAGTGCATACAAGCGAGTAATAAAAAAACAAATATATATGAAAATATTATATATATATAAATATATTTTACAATTGATTTATATACATACACGTGTATACATTATATAAGTAAATGCCGCATCATTTTCGCGTAATGTCTATTGAATTGTTTGTTAAACATTTTTTGAAACATTTTCTTTACTAAATAATAATAACAACAACAAAAGATGTGGATAAACCAAGCTCACAGAAAGTTACGCCAAAAAAACCGAACAAACAAACAAAGCAAAAAAATTTATATACATTTATCGAAGAAAAAAATATATACAACAAAACATGAATAACTTTTAGTGATTAATATTGTAAGCAAAGACCAAAATGAAATATTGATTTTTGAAAATAATAACGAAAAAGAAGAAACGTGGCATTAACACTAATAATTAAACAAATAGCCTTACCGATTGATTCTTCAAAACGCAATTACGACAAATTTGTATCTAAAAAATTGAAATCTTTTATACTTTACGTAGGTCTCTTTCTCTTTGTTTATTTTCAAAAATGAAAAATGATTGATGACGGTTTAATAATCAACAGCAACGAGTACGGAAATATTTTTACAAAATCAAAAGAAAAAAATAACAAGGAAAAAAGAAACTAAAAAATGCATAACGCTTCCGACAATAAGCTTTGGCCACACTATTGTATTGAAACTATTGAGAAAATTTGGGGAGGAGAGATGATACCACAAGATCGAAGGTCAAAATATGGTGGGAGATGGTATAGGAGAAGGAATTTCTTGCGCTTAATCGAAAAACGGAATTACCACGCCCAAAAAACAAGCCACAAGATGATATGTAATTGCCCTATTTAGTCTATATACCTATACTTGCAGATATATACATTCATATACATATATATAGAAATATACCCATGTACTTATGTAGTAGCCTTGTTCTACTGTATATTTTTAAACGGAGTTGTATTGCAGAATCAGAGTCAGAATCAGAGTCAGAATCAGAATCAGAATCAGAGTCAGCAAAGCAAAGCAAATGTATTTTCATGACACGCATTTGAAGCGAACATATCAAAAACCGAATACCGACGAGAAAAAACTTACGAAAAGTACTAAATTATTTAGAAATTATCCAAAGCATGTTATGAGTTACTTTGAAACAAAAGCTAATACGAGAAAAATATCTACATGTGTATTTGGAAGCTGACACCGCGATCTTGACTCTTTAAAAACTACTGCTGTTTCATTATTTATTATTGACAAATATTTACAACCGCAAAGTGAAACAAATATTGAAACAATTAAAGCCACAACAACAACAAAATAATACACAAATAAACCAAATTGAAAGGGAGATATAAAAATAAATAAAAGGGAAAAAATAAATGAAAAAAAAATGAAAATGAAAAAAGAAAAACTCACGAAACTGAATCTAAATTAAGCATGAATATTTTTTGCTGTGTCTTAGTCCATGTGTCGTAACGAATTTATTGAACTAAATATTATACATAATTAAAATTAAAAACAAAACAAAAAATGCAAAAAAAAAACCGCAACACAATATCTTTACATCTTTTTTTTTGTTTCAACTGAAAGCAAAAAAAAAATGCAAGCGAACAAACCAAAATTTCTACAAAATTAAGCACAAATTTTTTCAAACAAAAAGAAAACCAAGAAAAAGAAAAAAAAAAACAAACATACTAAAGAAAATTGCCTTTTACTTGTATTTTGTTTTTTTTACTATAAAAAAGGAATCGAATTAAATATTAATAATAATATACAACACGCTGAATACATTAAAAGAAACTTTTTGCAAAGAGAAGGAAGGAAAATTCGCCTAAAAAACAACATCTGTGACTAATAAAAAGATAAAGAATTGATGAAAAGCCCAGAGAAAAAACTGCTAATGAAAATGAGAAACTCCAAATATTAGTTATGAGAGAAAATCGAAGTTAGAGTGTGTGTGTACAAGAAAAAAACATTGTTAAACAGCAACAAACCAATGGCAAAAATACATATACTAGCTGCAGTTTAACTAATTATTGGTAAAGGGTACATACATTCTACATATGTACAGCTGACACACACACACACACCCACATTAACACCCACACACGCAAACATATACATATACAGAAGCTATACCAATACAAGCGAACCTAGTTATATTTGTATGTGCATCATACTTGAGTAGAAAACAATTTATATACATTAGAGTTTATGTAAACCAAAACAAGCTACTTTTATTATACATTATACCGACATGCAAGTGCGTAATGTATAGTACGATATATACACCAACCAGATATATATATATATATATATATAGACGATATTTGATGAACGTAAGCCCAAACACAGCAATTTACTTATATAAACGGAAAACAAAAACGAACAAAGTTTCTTTCAACCAACCTAAAAAAAAAAACAAAAACCTAATACAAACTTTTGGTATGAAGAGAGCCGATATTAGCGATTATAAAATCGAAGCAAATTGACAAGTGTATGGAGAGGCGTCGGGTAAAAGCCCATGAAAAACAATATATATACAATTATTTAAAATATTTAACAAGAAAAAAAAAAACAAAACAAAACAAAAACCAAACGATTTATATATATATATATGCATATATATATACATATATACATACCACTAAATAGTTTAAATGTTTATTTATTGTATTTGAACAAGAGGAACGATAATGAAACCAAATTTAAATAAAGGTAATAACTCGAAAAACTATATCAAGGTGTTTTTAATGGGGGAGATAAGGAACTGGGTGAGCAAAGGGAACAGAGTAAGCAACAGAGAAAATAACTGAGTGATGAACAGAGTGAATAGCAGGGTGAACACCAGAGTGAGTAACAGAGTGAACAACATAGAAAACAACAGAAAGAACAACAAAGTGAACAACAGAGTCAAGTACTGAGTGAACAACAGAGTCAAGTACTGAGTGAACAACAGAGTGAACCATAGAGTGAACAAGAGATGGAATAACAGAGTGAACAAGTGATCAAGTGAACAACTGAGTAAACACCTTAGTGAACAAGTGAACAACTGAGTGAACTCCTTAGTGAACAAGTGAACAACAGTGAATGAGCAATTAAACAACTGAAAATATGATTTCTCATTTATTTCGTTACAGTTTCATATTAAAAAGTATACAAATCTCAGTAGATCATGGTGGCGATACACGTGTCAATGCTGGCATTGATATCGGCGAATGCCTGCACTGCATTCTCGGTGGCCTGGGTGGTGCAGGCGGTGGCATCGGTGGCAATGGCCGGAACACTGCGCCGCAGTCCGATCAGAGTGCGCAGCGACTTTTGCCCGCTCACCACGTACTTGGTAGCCATGATATAGAGTTTGCTGCAGCAGTAGCTGTGCCTGGTCGAATTGGTAATGCGTTTGCACTTGCGGTACTGCTTGATGAGTTTATATCCATTCACGGTCAACTGGACAACCGACTTCTTGGTATTTTTGGCGATTTTGTATGAGTCGACGGCGGCATTGCGGCCACAGACCACGAAGCCCACGGTGGCCGATTCGAGGACACCGGCCACATGGACCGTCTCCGTTTTCACGCACACCTCGCTCTCCACCGCCCGCGTCTCAATATCGCTGGCCAGATCTTGCAGGTGTCGGAACGGTTGCATGAAGATCTTCAAGAGCTGGCGCTCTGTCAACCTCACGATATACCTGGCCAGGGCCTTCGACTCGTTAATGAAGAATTTCGTCATCACATTCACGAAACCGAACTCTTCGATCGACATGCTGCCATCCTCGGGCATTTCGGGAATTTCAGGCATTTCCAGGCCAAACTCCTTGTCCAAGTCAATGTCAATCTCAAGGTCCAAGTCCATGTCCAAGTCCAGGTCCAAGTCCAGGTCCATGTCCAGGTCCAAGTCCTGGTCCAAGCCAAGGTCTAAGTCCAGGTTAAAGTCCTCGTTAATGTTTAGGTCAATTCCCAACTCCTTGACCATCTCCTCGATGGATGGAAGTGGAAGTTCTTCCTCCACGGGAACAGCTGAAACCTAAGGTAAACATACAGAATGTTAGAAAAATAATGGGAAGGAATTGGAACACTTAAAAAAAATAGTAAAAAAAATATATTGCATACTTTTAGGCAGATTTCCCATTGATTTCAAAACTCTTTATGTCAGTTTTATTATTTTTTGTTACACATTAAAACACTTTCTATTTTTACATTTTTTAATGACTTTCGTTTCTACTTACAGTTGCCAAGGCAAAGGCCAACACCACAATAATCATACTCCTCATGGCTGATTTATTTTTGCTGGGATCCCACCTGAAGTCCCGCCTTTTATATGCCCAAAATACTCAGATAGCCATATCTATACACTCAGATACCCGGTTAATTAAAATATTCAAGAGTCGTTTTATCGGTCCAACATGTGCCTGGTTGCCTGCTTGGCCGATTGCGGTTATTTCCCATTATTTTTAGTCGGCTTATGCTTTTGTTTTACTTTACTTTATACTTTACCTTTAATCGCAATAATTTCCGTTTCACTTGTTTTTATTATTTCTTTAAATTTCTCCAATTGTTTGGGAGCGTGTGCGATTAGTTCGCAAATTGTATTTTCGTTTAGCGTTTTGAGCGATAGGAAACATCTATTACTGGATTCGCCACTTCAGATCGCGCCTCCCTATCGTTGGATCTTAATAATGCTTTAATTCTGGCAGATAATGTCATATAATTTATGGCTCCTCCGCGCCAATGCCCTCGATTAAAAGTCATTTGGCAAGGGTGAGAAAGCGTAAAAAAAAAATATTAAAAAATCTATGAAATCACTTGAGACTTCTGTTTTTTTTTTTTTGCTGTTTTTCTTGGTGTTTTCCAAGTGGTTAAAGTGGTAAAGATCACAAATAAACAATACAAATAAACAGGAAACGTTACTAAACTTAGCAAAAGTAGCTCAGGATATAAGGTTAAGTCGAGAAGAGTTGTTCCTTAAATTCCCTTTTTGCACACAGCTTTCCAGGACCACACTATCCTAGATCAGCAAGTGTATACAAATAATAAGGGAAAGAGATCTTCCCCCCACAAATTCAGCCTTTCTGATCCCGGATCCATTGTCTTATAGCAACAGCTATGCCTGAGTGCTTCCTGGAGCTAAGTACATAAAGTAAACTATTAGATTTCCTTAAGTTTCCAGCTTGGTCAAGTGGTAAGTCTCCTTAAATAGCTTAGTAATTCTTTTTTTGTGGTACGATTCAGTTCTTTGCGTCATTTGTACATTTATCCCGCCATAACGCGCTTTGTTTATTGTTTTTGATTTTATTCGTATGATTGATTGTGATTGTGCGACTTGTAGAATTTTAATCTAAATCCAAAAAGGTGAACTCTATGAATAGCAGGGTGAATGTAAAGTTCACTAATCAATCCAAGTCGCAAATGATTTACAATGCCGGCCATAAATTTATGGCCAGCAATCCAGATTAATATTCTGACCGTCTGGCTTCCCGGGCATAAATACGATGTTCGGATGGTCCGGGGGCAGCAGTAGCTTTCCAAGAATTCCGAAGAGCAACAGCAGCAGCAGAAATCATGAAGTTCATCGTCGCCGTTATCCTGACACTTTTCGTGGCCAGTGGCTTTGCGCAGCCATTGGATTTGCCCGCCCAGCTTGATGCCCAGGTGCGCGGCGTTGTGGACGAGATGACCGATTTGGGCAAGTCCACGGGCGAGGCTCTGGTTCATCAGTACCAGGAAATTGTGCTGGAGCCCCAGCACGAGCTGGAAGATGCCCTCGAAGCGGTGGAAGTTCGCCGCCAGGAGAGTCCCGAGTGTGTGGCCGCCGAGGATGAAGAAATCACTAGGATTGTGGATGCCGCTCATGAGGAACTCCACTCCTGTGGCGTGGTGGCTGCCCACACCTCTGCCGAGATCGCCTCCGATGTGAATGCGGCCACCCAGCAGCTGGTTTACGGCGGCTACAACCTTGGAACCACCTACAACAAGTGCCAGAATTACAAGAACTCTGTGCTGCGGCAAAGCTGCATGGCCAAGTTCTATGTACAGGGTACGGTTTACCTGGTAAGCGCCCGCTCCTCCATCAAGACCATCCGTAAGTCCACCAACGAGCGCATCCCGGCTGTTTTCGCCGATGGCAATGTGTGCACCCACGACGCCTCCGCCCAGGCGGTGGTCAGCCTTCAGGAGGTCAGCAACCACATCGACGCCTGCGTTTCCCGACGCCGCTAAATCCCTATCAGCATTCTGATTTATGCAAATAAAAATGCCGAAAAGCTAAATTAATTTGTAATTTCTTGGGTGTTGAAATTTTCTAATTTCAAAAATTTTATTACTTGGCGCGACCTGCGAAGCTGGAACCGGTCGTGAACCAGTAGCTCCACCAGACATCGGAACCATGATAATTGGTACCGCACATAAAATATTGGCGGGAACTAGACAAATTAAGGCAAATTCGGCGTTAACTTTAACAAAATTTTTGCAACTCTCATACAGGTTGTACCAACATGCGCGGTACCCCCAACGCAAGGGAAAAATGATTACGAGTTTCGGATTACGGCCTATTGCGCTCCTTCCGTCAGATTTATAGAATTTCAAGTATTTTCCCTTTCCGAAGAGTTGGCAGCGACATTTTTAACTATTCTCGGTCACACTAATTACTTGAAGAGGGAACTAGTTCGTGCTTTGCTGCTGGTAATTTGCAAAAAATGTTCGGGCTACTAAGACATCTGTTCAAGTTGCAGTTTTTCTTCGTGGTGGCCGCCGTTTTCGCCGGCATTTACCACGTTGAGATCAGGCAATTCCTGCGGCAATACACGGACAGCTATCTGAACGGAGCCGGGCTCGAGGATGCCATTCCGGTGAAGTTCCAAGCCGGGCTCTTTACGCCGGCTGAACTCGCGCAGTTCGACGGCGAGGATGGTCGTCCGATTTACCTGGCACTGCTGGGATCCGTCTTTGATGTCTCGCGGGGTATAAAGCACTATGGAACCGGCTGCAGCTACAACTTCTTTGTCGGCCGGGATGCCTCCGTGTCGTTCATTTCCGGGGAATTCGAGGATTACAACCCCGAAACGGCGGACGATGTGGTTAACCTGAAGCCGGATGATCTCTTGGGCCTGGCCAACTGGCGTGATTTCTATGAGAAGGACTATGTCTACAAGGGCAAGCTGATAGGTCGTTTCTATGACGAGGACGGCAATCCAACCGCCTACCATCACAAGTACCTGGAGCTGCTGCAGCAGGCGCAAGATGCAAAGAAGCAGGTGGAGGAGCTGCGCTCCCGCTATCCCGGCTGCAACATCGAATGGAGCGAGGCCAAGGGCACACGGGTCTGGTGCACCAATTCCAGTGGCGACGGTAAGGAGCGCTCCTGGGCCGGTTATCCGCGAAAGCTATACAGCCGCGGCAACAAGAGCTTCCAGTGCGCTTGTGTGCCCGAGCCGGAGCTGAACGAGATCGATGCAAGCGGCAAGCCCGCCATTGGGGATGCCATGCTCAAGCCCTACGATAATTGCGCGCCGCGGGCACAGGAGTGTTTCTACAGGGTATGACAGCGACAGCTTATAGATGTGTAAATAATTTGTACTTAAATCTAAATAAAGCTAGTTTATTTTTTGAGTGAACATTTTTGGCGCTGGTTCCAGTTCATTTTTGCTAAGTCGGTTGTATTAACAGCTCTGTTAACTAACAATCACGGTTAGTTGGTGCTGTTAAGCGCATTTATAATTTATTTTTGTTTACAGTCTTAAAGCCTTGTTAATTATTGCTTTAATCGAAAAATCTTTGAGGGATTTAGTGGCTGCCACATGGCGACGGACGCAGAGAAGTCGTTCGCTGTGGATGTAACCACCGAGGACAGCGGTCTGATTTCCGCAACGGTGGTGGCCGGTCTCAAAAACTTTGGTACCATTATAACACCCGCTCTGACCAAGATACTCATCGCAAATGCGCTGAAACTAACCCTTCATCCGGATGCAAGTGAGTGAGAATGTGTCAGGAGGTTATACAAGATAGATGTAACCTTTTACCCCTGTAGCTATTGCCCCCGTACCGGAGATCTATGCCAGCAATGCGGCCTGCGCCAAGCAGAGTGAATATGCGGTTGTCACCCTCTATGCCCTGGCAACCAAGCACGGCTGGGATGGCTTCACGCTCCGCCAGCAGCTGGATCAGCTGTCTGTTTCTGGCGCGGCCATCGAGGAACTGAGCCGCGTGTACGAGGATAATCGCAAGGAGCTGGTGCTGCGGCAACTGCAGCTGGGCCACAATTATCCGCACATCACCGACATCCAGTGGCGCATCGCCTGCGATGTGAAATCCTCCACCTCGGATTGCAGCTCAGGCGTGGCCAGCTTCTACATCAATCTGGGCCACTTCCGGCCGAGCGGCGGCGAGCGGGTAACGGTCGTGGAGTTCGTCTGCAACGCGGAGGAGCTGCAATCGCTGATCAACCGCCTCAAGGAGATCGAGAGGCACTGCAACCAGATGGCCGTGGCTTAGGAGGAGCATCAACATTCTTAGAGTTTATATTTCGCAGCAATATACACATATATGTATAACAGTATCTATTAGCTATATATATATATATACAGTGTCGGGGAACGGAACAATCTGAACAGTTAACACAGTTATCATCACTAAAAAGCTTCGTCATCTGGCGCCATTGCGTCATTGTGGCAGCTTTTGGAGTCCGATCTCCGGCAGCGACGGATCCCCTCCGTCGGGCTCGTGCCACACCAACAGTTCTACCAGCTGGTCGTAGTTATTCGGCGCAGTGCAATATATAGTGCCCGAGAAGTGGGTGCGATCGTTCTCCTCGGCGGCAATAATGGTGCAATGATTCTGTAGCGACAACGACATATTCAGGCCACGGAACCGATGGTCCTGCTTGTACAGACTGGGCCCGTCCTTGGGCATAAAGTACGGTCTGCCGCTGAATGGGTTCAGAAAGTCGGCCCAGTAGCCCAACGACAGCAGACGATAGCTTATATCCCGAGCAGCCAGCACGAACTGAAAAGATGAGAAATGAATGACTTGCGGCGGATCTATGCTGCTCCGTTCCTCACCTTGGCTGCGCCCATTTCAATGTCTCCTTCATAGCTCAAAATAAGCATTGTTATGGAGGAATCCCGTTGTGCCCCGATACGCATGGGGAATATCTCTGCGATCGACTCACGCAGTAGCACCGGACACTGGCAGCAGGCGAACTCCAGACGTGAACAGTCTGCATTGTCCTCCTTTAGGAAATTAACCAGATGACCGAGCGGGGCCATCAGGCTAACGGTGGTGGTGTCGCCCTGCCAGGCTGGTCCGGTGGCATGGGGCAGATAGAAGCGATTGTTCTTCGCCGCGGTTAGCTCCCAGTTTGGCTCGCTCTCCAGACTTATAAGCTCGTCGTCGTCGTCGTCGACCCGGCGGCGAGATTTGGACACTGTCTTGAATGGCTGCTCGGCGTCCCAGGGCGGTCCGTTACGCTTTGCGTAGCTGGCCAGCTGAACGGCGGTCGAGGCCACATCTGGGCACAGGAATCCGCGCATGGCAGTCATCCGCAAGCGACTCCCGGGGCCAAAGGTGCCCAGAACGCGACTAAGGGGTCGCGACATTCTTATATCATCGGCCTCTTCTGCAAATCAAATGCGTAAAATCCGTTGGCAATCTTTGCTTTTCCCCTAGAAAACCCCTCAAGGTAGTCCAATCCACTCACCTTCGTTTGGAGGCTGGAGGAGCTGATGCCCGGGCGTTCAGGGGTGTTGCCGGGTTTTCTGTATTGCTATTGAAATTTACGTGGAATTTAGTTTGGACTTGGAGCTACAGAGTTATTTAAAAAAGGTAACTAAATTTATTCCAAGCGAACGGCCACTAATTATTTTTACGCAGTGCTAAGGCAGTGTGACCATGTAGGCTAGTCGAGTTGTCACAATAATATACTGAAGTATACCGGAATATGTTTTCAAATATACCAAATACTCGTACCGATAATTAAGCTTTTGTTTTGCTGTCGGCGACAATCGAACGAAACGCGATAGCCGCAAATTGCAGGATTGCCTAACAGATATTCAAATTTATTTTTAATAATATGGAAAGTGGATAAAAACTGACAGGATTTAGCTTGGGAAAAATATTAAACCATTTTGAGGGCTTGAGAGCAAGGTTATTTTTTTTTTTTATTAATAATGGTATAATGGAATTTGTATGCGATCCCATTACCAAAATGTACCTTATTTACGCTGTTTTGTTCATACTAATCTGTTTGTTTTTGGAATATTTATTGTGTTTGCTTGGGGATTATACAGATTGGATTTAATATCAATTACGTAAGTATATAACTAGGAACATCTACTGGCACTGGCTAAGGGCGTGGGTATAGTAGGTCTTCTCCTCGACACCCCGCTTGATTACGTGAGGGATCTTCTTCGGCACCATGCTGGATGTAAGAAAAAAGGATACAAATTATATAAAATAAAGTCTAGAAATCCCTTTTAAATAGAACCCACGTGATGCAGTCGATAATGGGACAGACGGAGACGCAGAGCGTGCAGCCGGTGCAGTCATCGTTCACGTGCGGAATGTGAGTGTCCTTGTCGAACTCGATGGCCTGGTAACCGGAGTCGGCACAAGTCATATAGCACTTGCCACAGTTGATGCACATGTCCTGGAATTATAAAGGGAATCGCACAGGAATATATTGAAAGTAGAAGACAGGGACTTCCCCTCAACACTCACATCGTCGATCAGCGCCACCTTCTGCTGCTTGTTGTCCAGCTTGTTGTACGGACCGATCCTCTCCAGTGCCGCTCCGACCAGGTCCTTGATCCTAGGAGCCACCCTCGATGTAGCTCCATCTCCAGCTGTCGTTGGACTTTGTCCAGCCTGTTCGGCGTCCCATAGACCGCCCTGCTTGCTGCGCAGATCCGCCATCTTGATGTCCCGCTGCCGCTGATAGGGACCAAAGAAGCCCAGGGTGACGTTGCCCTCGCCGGTTAGACGAACCACCGGCTTGCCCTTCTGATGGGCCGGAGTGGGTGGCGACTGGCCATCCCAGAAGGCGCCATTAACTGGCGGCGGATTGGCCTTCAGGTAAAGCAGAGCCTTCAGCGCCGTGCAATAGTCCTCGATGACAGTGAAGTCCTGGTTTTGGACGGAGGAGCAGATCTGCAGCACCGTGGCGCCCGCCTGGATAAACTGCAGAGCCACCTCACCGGAGTCGATGCCGCCGATGCCAAGGATAGGGAATCCCGGCACGCGACGAGCTATATCCGAGATGGCCTTCAGGGCCATGGGACGGGTGGCATTGCCAGAGACACCGCCATAGGTGGTCCGCTGCTCCTTGCCAATCGCCGGCCAGGCGGTGGCGTCTGCCTTGAGACCCATCAGACCCTGGACAGTATTGATGGCCGATCCGCCGTCAGCTCCTCCGCGCTGCGCCGCGGCGGCAATGGACGCAATGTCCGTGATGTTTGGAGTCAGCTTGATGAAGAAGGGCAACCGGACGGCCTTTCTCACCCAGCGGGAGATCTGCTCCACCAGTTCGGGATCCTGGCCACAGGCCAGACCCATTCCCCGCTCGCCCATGCCGTGCGGGCAGGACAGATTGAGCTCCAAGGCATCGGCGCCCGACTGCTCCGACTTGATGGCCAGCTCCGTCCAGTCGTCCTCGTTGAAGCTGCACATGATGCTGGCTATCACGATCTTCTCGGGAAAGTCGCGCTTCAGCTCCCCAATGGACTTCAGCCAGTACTCGGCGCGCTTCTCCGAGATGAGCTCGATGTTCAGGAAGCAGCCCTGCTGCGGTCCGTACTTGTAGCCGGATGTGGTGCCCCTCACGATGCGGGGCGAGACATTGGTGACCAGATCCTTGTCCAGCCCGAACGTCTTGGTGACCACATAGCCCCAGCCCTGCTCGAAGGCGCGCCGGATCATGGCGGTGCTGGTTGTGGGCGGAGCCGAGGCCAGGCCAAAGGGATTCTCGAACTTCAGGCCGCACATCTCCACGGATATGTCGACGGCATCGATGTCTGTGTAGAAAAGAGGCAGGGCAGCCGGGGTATCCAGGGGTAATCCCTGCAGCTGACAGTGGATGCTCCAGGCGGCCACCTTGCCGTCGTTGACCGACTCCACCGTGGTATTGGCCACGCCGGCTAGATCTCCGCCCAGGAACACCTGACTCTGGCTGCTCTGCATGGTGATCCGGTCGACGATGGGCAGCTCACCGCGGAACTGCAGCGGAGCCAGGGCCTCCCGGACTTCCGCATCCTCCAAGCCCGATCCAAAGGCCGAGATAACAAAGTTGGCCTTCAGCCGCTGCGTCTGCTCCTCATCCTCCACCCATTCGTCCTGGTCGTTCTGCTCTGTGCGGCAGAACTCCATGGCCGTGATGAGGCCATCCTTGACAATGACCTTCCGGGGACTCAGGTAAGGCAGCAGCTCGCACCTTTCGTCGCGGGCTAGCTCCACCTCCTCGGGCACCGCCCGGATGCCAGAGGATCCCTTGCGGAACACCACAAACACACGACGGGCACCACATCTCAGCGCCGAGGTGGCACAATCAAAGGCAGTGTCACCGGCACCCAGGACGATCACGTTGCCATGGAGCTTGGGCAATCCAGCGGAGGCCTTGCAGGCGCACAGGCCCGGCTTGGAGCCATCGGACACCAGGGGCAGGAAGTTTTTGGACGTGTAGAAGCCATTGCTGGGCTCCAGACCAGCGAAGATGGGGTTCAGCTTGGGTTCCGGCAGCCCGATGCCCACGAAGATAGCATCGTGACCGGAGGAGAGGAGACCCTGAAAATAAGTTATATTTATTGATAAATTTCTCATGGAAGGACTCTAGAGCACACCCACCTGGATGGTCAGGTCCTTGGTGCCCAGGGAACGGCCCGTTTCGACGCGCACACCCAGATTCTTCACAAGATCGATCTCAAAGTTGACCGCATCAATGGGCAGGCGGTATTGCGGAATCTCGGCGGCGCTCAGTCCTCCCAGATAGCTCCTGCGCTCATAGATGGTCACATCCCTGTATCCCAAACGACCCAGGAAGGTGGCGCAGGACAACGAGGCCGGACCACCGCCGATCAGGGCGATCTTGCCAGCCAAGGGATTAGCCTCCGCCTGCGGTGTCCGACGCTGGCGCACGCCCATCTGCTTGAACACCTCGGTGGCGAACTGCTGCAGTCCACCAATGTTGATGGGGCCCGCCTCCGAGGCCTGAAGATTGCAACCGCCCACGCAGAGGTCGCTGGTGGGACAGACCATGCCGCAGGTCAGGCCCAAGGGATTGTCCGAGAAGATCGCCTTGGCGGCGCCATAGAAGTTCTTGTTCGCAATGCTCGTGATGAAGCTCTTGATGTCCAGCTGC
The DNA here is from genome assembly GCA_018874455.1 of Drosophila trapezifrons. Lineage (NCBI taxonomy): Eukaryota > Metazoa > Arthropoda > Insecta > Diptera > Drosophilidae > Drosophila > Drosophila trapezifrons. Next base: position 13,470 of record JAEIIF010000559.1, read on the forward strand.
GTCGGGCAGGACTTCTGGCACGGCGCATCCGCGCACTTCAGACACCTGGCCGCCTCCTCCAGAGCTCCGCGCTCCGACAGCGTCGTGTGCTTAATGTCCGAGAAGTCATTGGCCAGCGTGGTGCAGGGCGGTGCCGCATGATCGGCATTACGCTTCCAGTGCTTCTTGTTCTCCTTGGTCTGCTTGGTGGGCACCACCGAGCACTGGGTCTTCACGCGGGGATTCAGGGATAGCAGGTCCTGCAGAGATTATGTACCAATAAATCATAAGTTTCACTATCAAGTAAGCTCTAATCATCGGAATCTTATCAAACGCCACTCAGACAATATCAATAAAGAAAGCCTCGACTATGAGATAGCCGGTACTCAAAGCGTTGGGCCTTAAATTTCCGAAATAATTTGATAATTGAAAATAAATAAATATATTTTTGTATATATTTCCATTGTTGAGTTAAACCTACCTCAATATCCGGGGAGTCTTTGCTCAACAGTTGTGGCGGACTCATCTTGTTGGGTGGCAGTAGGAGCTCTCCTGGAAAAGAAAAGAGGACAATAATCTGAGATCAGGGCCACGTGGAGATTCCCAATTGCTCAACATCGTCTCTAATCTAATTGTGTCTGCGACTCTTATCGGGGGCCCCCACTCGAACCGAACGAAACCGATCCCGATCCTGAGCCAGCCACTGTATCTATGTGCACATATAGCACTAGCACCATAGGTCTTATCATTTATAAGGGCGCTTATCATTTATCAGTCAAGGTTGCCACGGACAGGGGAGATTATGGTATTAATGTGGCACCACCCCGTTTTCTTATTTTTTGTTATTTTTATAGTTTCGGGGCGTCTTAGGAAAATAAAATGAAGAAAAAATCGGGCCACCCTCGAAGATTACGGACGGGTGAAGGTCACAAGCATAGGGGGGCCTGTTTGTATGTTTTCTATAGAGTTTGAGCTTGAAAATATATTATTCTTGCTGACTTTAACGTTAGGATTCCCAACTGGTTCTAGCCACAACGGGATGTTTACTATTTTGAATGCAGAGTAAGGTCAAGATTGGCTATAATTTGAAAACATAACTATAGTTACAATATTTGTAGTAATTTAACAGTACTGGCCATACAATAAGCGAAATAAAATACTTGCAATTACATTTACTTTTTATTTTCTATCTATCAGTAAAGTTACTATAGCAGTTCGTAGATTTAACCAACTAAAATTGTAAGCTTTCATTTTAAATTCATGAATAAAAAGGCGAGCTTAAATTTCTTTAGTTTATATTAATTTAAATTAATTTAATTCATTGCGAGACTTATCCTTGGCACACATTACAGTCTGTTATAAATTGACCAGTGCTGTTGACCATTCCACAGATCACATGCAAGGAGGACGCTGTTAATTAACAGCGAAGCAAACATGTGCCGCTTTACATATGCGTTTTAATCGAATTCAATTCAATTCATATTTTGTAACGACCGCTAGAGCTCTCGCTCTGGCTCTCTTGGGCTCACGCCCTCTCACTGCCTGTCTGTCTCTCTCGTTGTCTCCCTCTCTCTCTCAGACTGATTAGAATTTTTTATTGTTTTTGACATAATAGTTCAATGGCTGTGCTCCCCCCCTGCAATCCCCTCATGATCTTGCCATTATCAGTTTGATTTTATGGTCCGGCAAGTTTCTGAATATATGTTTTCGTTATTAGTATGCTAATGTCAAAATGCGAATAACAAGTTCAGAACTGGAGCTGTTTGTGCGCTTAATTGGGTTCCCGTTCCTTTATTTTTTGGGCCACAAACAAAGCGATTATCTCAAGATTAGTGGCCATAATACATACCGATAAGTAGAATTTGGTTTAGTTTACACAAATATAAGTAAACACTCTTTCAGTGGGCACAGAACAAAAAATATATAGAAGCACGCGAACCGACGAAATCGGTTTCCACAACGTAAAAAAAAAACACACGGAAACTTTAATTGGTCTTCACACTGGAAACGCCAAATTGAAAATGATTCTTGGAGAACGGTTTCGAAATCAATGTCGCCTCGGCCCGCGTCGCTGTCAACATCGCTGTCGACGCCAGCTTCCCATTATCTCCAGCTGATACACTGTCCATGGGCGTAGAATAGTATACAAATGGAGTGAGAAGGGGGAATCACCAATTCAGAGTTAGAGTTGCAGTAATTTTTTTCGAAATTAAAATCTTAAAATACAAATACAAATGAACTTTGCACAAGAAATTAAAAATTTCTAAAAGAGTCATTAAAGGTGGGAAATAAGTAAATTATAAATTAAGAAAGCATTTTATTTCAAGCCCTAAAAATATGCATTATTATTTTTTTAGTCGTTTTTTTTTTAATTCCATTTTCAACAGAACAAAGTCGAAAACACACAAGGGCACTTACTTTTTAAACTAGCACTAGAATTCTCAACGGGGTCTAGCGGTAAACTAGTGGTATTTTTAGATCAATACAAGGTTATTTAAACAAATAATAATATAAAACAATTAAATATTTCTGTAAGCCAATAATTATAAAGAAATTTTTAAAACAAAACGTGTTTTTATAAAATAAGAGCTCCCTGTGTCTAATTTTCGTAAGACGTTTCCCTTTTTAGGCGCGCCCATGTCAACCTAACAATAAACGGCTGATTTTGCAGAAATGTTCATTCTAGTTGTTTACATTGTTAGTACACAGAAAATAACATACTCGTACCATTAGATTAATAAATTGGTTTACAAATTTATAAACGCACATTAAACATCTAAAATTATTTCATTTATTTATTTATCTATACTTTTTAAACCGCTATAAGATATCTAATTTTATATTATAGCGCTAAAACTCATTTATTTACACTATCTGATTTTTATCTGTGCAGATAATATTTTTCTAGGCGTGCCACACGATCGGGCCTCTTGTTTATTCAGTTTGTTTCTCAGCTCTCTCAGTTTCGCCTGCGAACTTTACATAATACGAACAAAATCTATTTAACATGGGTGGACAGTGATCGATGGCAAAATTCGAATATAACTACAAAAAATGTTAAAATAATTTATTTACGGTATTATAAACTTAATTTCAATTAAAATATTTCAAAGCGATTTAATCCAAGACCTTATCAACCTCTTTTTGTACTTATATTGATTAGTTTTAGTACTTAAAATAATTAGAGTAGCTTTTTTTTATAAAATTTATTATTTGTACTTGAAAGTTAAGTTTATGTTAAATGCACTAACTTGCTTTAATAAAAAGTGGAATCCCCAGCTGTCGAGGGATTACTGTATCAAAACATACATAGATTAGTCAATTAACAACGCAGAACTGGTTCTGCCTCACTCTCTGTTGCTCCCACACATGGTAAAGCAACATTAATGTTGTAATATTTATGTAAACTAACTAAACTACGGACAAATCCGGTATATTTTACCTGAGAAATACTTACCTATGTTAGGCAGTTCGGTTTTTGCGTAGTTTGAAACTAGGCAGCCTTGAAACATCTGGTTAGTTTCCAAGGCATCCCAAAAGAATGCTATTTAAATAATTTCCTCCTAAAGGTTCCTAGATGGTTCTTGTCACAACATTTTGGGCCTCTACAATTCTGATTATTCAAGTGTTAAAATAAATTAGAAATTGAGTTTATTTAAGGTATTGTAGGAAGACTTTATAATTGCGCTTTTGAATAAGCTTTAATTGCAGAAAAAGGCCGAAAAGTATGCACACAAAATGCACTCGGCAGTGCATCCATTTGCATATTTGAGAGGAGGAACTAAATGTTTTCCTCCCGGAAAACTCCTTCC
>JAEIIF010000569.1:0-14561 GCA_018874455.1 Drosophila trapezifrons
ATGCGGAATTCAATTACAAAAACTTTTGAAATCACTATGCGTTTTTTCCGCCAGTGTACGAATTTTTATTTCAACTTTAAACAAGATAATTTGTATAAAATGTAAAGGTAAACCTTATTATTCATTAGAAATTTCTACCATTTCCTAGAAATATTATTTTCTAATAATATAGCCAAAGCTTGCATGACGAAATTAAATTGTTTGGTAAACTGACTCTGCTTGTATCTACATTTTGTGACAGTGCATGGTCTAATTGATGGGTTGAAGAGGGTAGAGACGGCGGGTCAGACCGCCAGTCAGCGGGGCTTAATTGATACCAAAGGGCAGAGGCGAGGTGTGAGAGACAGGTGTCTATTCTAGCCCCGTATAACTAAGGGAGTGTGGCCTCTGTCGTGTCCCCACAAAAGTTTTCAGATTCTTGCTTGCCAACTGTACCTCTCAAGACAGCCTTGGAGAGGATACAAAAATAGCAGCATTGTTTAAAGGCTGCCTTAGGAAAAATTCTCGCTGGCCAAATCTTATTCTTTAATATTTTCCAAGCCATTTGCCTGCATCTCCTTCCGGTCTATAAGCCACCACGCAATCATTAAACCCCAAAAAATATGGCCATCTGCTTTAATGAGGCACAATCATCATCAAGTTTTCACTGACCATTTGACCTTTCCATTTGCCGGCCAGCAGGACTCCGGCTCCGATCACAGGCCTCCTGCCATTAGGCGAATGTCTGGCGCCAGGCAAACTATAAAATAAATGCACGGGCGTGGCCCGAGGGCGGGGAGGAAGCACAGAAATCAACGCGTCCGCAGGAACTCGGGGCTCATCTTTCGACGGAAATGAAAATCATTTCCCTTTCGCCATGGAAACAACTAAAAATAATTTAATGTTGGAGAAAAACCTGAAAAACTTAAATGGTTAAGAGAACTGAAATTAAGTTTAAACATTTTTATTAAAGAAAAAATTAAACAAACTTTGGAAACTGGAGTAGGAAATATCAAAGAATTCTTTTAAACACTTATATTAATATTTTGTGCATTATTTATTTATTTATTATCCCATTTTCTCAACTATTTTATACCATTTAGACTTATAGCTCTGTGGCTTTGAAAAACCGAAGAACTCGACCCCAGAACTGCACAGCATGAGTCGAAAAAAAAACTGTGAGCCAGTGGCGCTTAGTTTTTTATTGCACGGCGCCGCATGTGGCGGCTGCGGCGATTGAAGTGACCCTCGTGGCGCGGGGCAGTGGCTGGGCGGTGCCGGGTGGCTGGGATCCGGGAGTGACAAGCAGGCAGTGGGCGGCAGGAGCCCGGCACGGGCATTACGTCCGGTGCACGAGTTCGGCTTTAGTGGCTCTCGCCCGTCACCGGGGCTCGTTAACGCTGAGACGCTCAATTTAGCGCGACTTATTCAGGTTGGCGCTCCGCCTGCCCTTGATGATATCACCACAGCCGTGTCGTCGTCCCAGTCTCCAGTCTCCTCCTTCTCTTTCACTACCAGAGTCACACGGAGAAAAGAGGAACTCATCTGAGTTGTTGTGCCCACTACAGACATGCAACAGGAAGATGTACCAAGTACAGGGGAATTTTAAAGGGCTTTAAGCTGATTTTAAATGACTAAAAAAATATATTTATATTTATAAGTTCTGAAGAAGATTTAATAGATTTTTTCCAAAACCTGATAGTTAATATATTTATTGTTCAAGTATCGATACAAACCCTTGGTCACTTTGATTAGTTTTCTCACCGTGCAGGGAAACACATGTGCGAACCTCTCTTGCTCAGGCGGGCTCCCGGCTCACACGTGCCTGCCCATCCCTGCCCCGCACCGCCACAAACCCACACACGCCCCTGCTGCCCTTGGTGTCGATGTCTTGGGTCTCCTCGGGTTACCCGTGGGTGTGCTGCACTTAAAGCCGAAATAAAAAATCAATAATCGGGGAAATGACAAGTCAACAGCCAACAGCAGCTGAGCTGAACTCAAGCGGAGCCGCCATTTCTGACTGCTCCTGCCTCCACACACACACACACACACACTCGCAGACACACACACTCGCTCAGACTGAAAGAGAGAGCGATTGTGTGTGTGTGTGTTTTTGGGGCAAAAGTTTTATATTAAGTAACCTGAGCGGGTTGGGGAGTCCCCGGGACACGTACTCGGCACACGACCCAAAAACGTGCACCGCAGGTCTCGACTCGACTCGAATTTATGGCAGTTTCGCTTCTTATTTATGTATTTTTCAGCTTGCATTTGGTTATGAAATATATGGAGTCGTTAACCTAGACAGAATGCAAAACCCTCTAAAGAAATAGAGCGCTGAGAAATGGACCGAAATCAGCAGATGAAGTATGTTATGGTAATGGAATTCTAGAGTGGGCAACTTGAATTTAAATACCCAAAGATGAAGCCACAGAAAACAAGGCAGAATAATATTACTTTCACAGGAAATATATAGATAATATTTTATTTTGTGATATATATATTTTATTACAAGTAATTAATAAGATAATAACAAGTTAATACTTAGTAGAATATATAAATAAATAAATTTAGATAAATAAAAGATGAGGTTTCGGTTTAGGCTACGAATTGCGATACCATGATCTCCTACTGAATATGGAACTAGACCACAACTTAACCTAGTTTGATAAAATTCCAATAATCACCGGGATATTACGTATACGCCAGGAGCACCACTGACTGCCTGCCTGCCTGATTATGAATACTGAACATTTAATCCCCGATGGCCGTCCCTTTCCGCTCCCTTTGTCCCTTTTCAACGGATGATGCTGTAAAATGTCAAATGTGAGTGCTGCTTTCATATGAAATGACGCAAGAAATAAAAGCGGCGTCCCAAAGGGCAAGCATCTAAAGCATCTGTCGTCCCTTTATTCATACAATGCCAGGGCCTTGCAAGTGACGTCACGGCCATAAAGGCCTGCATTCATATACAAATATGTACGTCCAGGACCTTTCCTTCCTGCCACACAATCACCATTGTTCGATTCGATACCTGAGGCTGGATAATTAATCGGAGGAACGTCATCAGCATGAGCCCGGGGCCCAGCACACATTGCGCATACGCCGTGTGGACGGTGGCACTGCAACTTTGACTCGATTTGAGCCATGGAGGATGCATAATGCAATCGGGGCATCAACAGCACGCATTAATTTGCCAGCAACCAACGAAAACAGAGGCCAACGAGGAACCGAGTCCACAATCAATATTGATGTTTTGCGGGGCCAACGGGACGGGACAGACGATAGACATCGTTGTTGTTGCTGCCGCTCTGGCGATAATTAGGTTCATAAGAGCGTAAGAGTTTTAATTGGGCTGCTTATTACAATAATCAGTGCGCCGGGCATAGAAAGTGGAGCCGAGGCCTGGGGACACCGTATCATCCGTATCATTGGGCGTGTGCGCTCGTGTGCACTTGCCTGGGTTATTCAATTTGCGGCAGCAGCCAAATTGCAGCCACAGCAGGCGGCAACGGCAACGGCAACAATTACAGCAATCACGGCGGCAGCAACAATAACAATGGGACAAAAATTAAGCGTACAAAACGTTGGATATTAAATGGAATTTTAATTGGCATACGCATCAATAATTTTTAATTTGTTACAATAATTACAAAGTTATTTAATATTTATGTTGACTCGCCGCTTGTCAATTAGTCTGGCTCATGCAATTAAGGTTGATTAAAAAATTATACACTTTATACGTATACTATATATATACTATATGTGTGCGCAGCTGACCAGAAAAAAAAAACAAATTAATATATTGGCTCCACAATTTAAATCACAAAATTGAGTCAACTCATTAATTATGATTAAATGCTGATTACGGCTTCATGTTTCCATCCATCTCATTAATTTTCCGTTACGAAACGTTACTGCGTTTGATTTAAAGTTATATTAATCTGTAAATGTCAGCTGGCTTATGAAATATGGTAAAGGAATTCATTTACTGATCAATGGATATTAAAATCAATTAGTTTTCGAAATAGTTTAACAGTTTCTCAAAGGAAACTGCAAATAATAGTGCAAATAAAGGCCTGAAGCCATATCTTTTCAGCTAAACCCTCCAGCGGGCCCTCAGCACAGGTGCTTTTCAAATCGCAGACGTGATTCATCTTTAATATGGGCATGTTAAAGCTAAACCAAGTACCTAGCACCGACAATAACAACGACTTGCTTGCTGAGCGATTTACAGGCAAAGCCGGCGCGAATACAATCACACTAAAATCGCGCATACGCCGCGTATTCCCAAAGACACAGCAGAACTTCGCATTTGTTTGCCTTTGAGTGGCACATGCGCCACACTTGGCACTTGCTTTTATTTTACCCTGGGTTACTTTTAATGCCCAGAGCAGCAGGGCTAACACACACACACACACACACGCACGCAGGGGGACACACATCAAGCGGTTTATTCCCAGTACACGTCACGGGCTCAAAGCCGAGTGTGTGTGTGCTTATAAGTGATTATCTGTATGTAAAAATGGCGGAGAATGTGGAAGCTTATATTCCCATACACTGATGCGCATTTTAACCTGCAGAGGGATCAGAAAGGCTTTGAAAATACTTTAAAAGAGGATGTTCTGGTCTGTGCAAGCTGCGTTGCCTGTCGATGCATACTTAAGTGAAAAGGCTAACAAAATTTAACGCAAAGCCGCTTTTAATATTAACTAAGTAACTCAGTAATTAGTTGGACTCATATTTGGGTAGGAATTTTCATTTAAAATGAACTATAAACGGCTAAGAACATCACAATCCCGGTTCCTAGTCCCATAGACTCCTCCTGGAGGGGTCTTTCCTGCTGTTGCAACTGATTCTTTGTGTCGGAACCAATAAAATCTAATGAGACTGCAGCAGACAACAAATCGCGTTATTATCGCCGGGCAATGGCCAGGAGGGGAAGCCCAACGTACAGTGGCCAAGACCGCAAGAAAACTAATAAAAGTTGCCAAAGCACAGACAAATAAAGGAATCGCATAAAACTAATGTTAAACAATTCCCTGCCTTCCTTTCCTCCCTCTTTGTGCCTTTTGTCTGTTGTCAGTTTTTTCTGTTTTTTCTCTTTCTTTTTTTTTCTGTTTTCCGCTTGTGTTGCGTGAGACTCGGTTCACTCGAGTTGGTTTCAATTCGGTTGCTGGGTCTGTCATCGCCCATCGTCATCGCCGGCCCCTTAAGACAATGATGGCTGGCCCAAAGCCCCCGGGGCTATGCAATAAAATTGCGTTTTAATGCTGGTCCAAAGGACGAGAAACGACCCATTTACAAAGCTCCTCAAGTGCCTTGTCTGTGCCAAGACAGGAGCATTTTCCACGTACATACGAGCCCAGGCATAAACACCCTCGCACTCAGGTTGTATATATTTTTGATTCGTTAAAAAAAGATATCTGATCAGTAGATACTACTAGATAGTAATTAGTATTAGGTTTTGTGTTAAGAATTTTTATTTCTCTGAAATAATTACCTTTATATTATAAAGAGACCCTGAAACTATCTAGTCCTGGCAACAGATCAGAGTTCTATCTTAGCAGCTACTTCTGACCCAAAAAAAAATGCTACCATCGCTAGTAGACCCTGAGAAAACTTGAGATGAGAAACTTTTCCTTTGGCCTTTTCCCCAGCTCCGTCATTCAATATTCATATTAGCCGAGGGTATAAAACGGTCCCCTTTGTTTCAATTTTATTGCTGGCTTTTTATGCTCGCCTGCTTGTTTGTCCTTCGCATTGTTTTATGACATTTTATTTGCATATTTTCGCGTGTTTCCCGCTTGAAACACGAATCCACGACTTTTATGTGTTTGTCGATTCTGCGGAAAATGCAGAGCGAGCCGCCGCCGCCGTCGTGTGGAAGGTAGGGAGAGGCATTGCACTCCCCACGGTCTGCAGGGAAAATGATCGGCAAAGCCAGCTTGGAACTCCCTTTGGAAAAACGAAAAATGTTGCTTGTTCAGCGAATTATACGGCAAAGCGAGAAATATTTTTCCACCGAAAACTGGAAGTAAGGGAAGCCAGGGGAGAGGAAAAGCCAAACACAAACGGAAAAGTGTAAAACAATTCTCAAGTGTTTTATGCTTTAAGCTTTGCGCCTTTGCTCTGTTTTCTTTGTGTGTGCGAGTTGTTGTTTGCTGTGTGTGTTTTCGGGGTGTGCTTGTTGTTTTTTCTCCTCCAGCACTGTGTGTGTGTGTGAAATTCTGGGCAAAATTCTGACACAAAGAAGCAAGCTGGAGTTCCCACGGCCGGCGGTATCCTTTGTGATTTAATCATTTTTCTGCCACTGATTCAATTAACGTGGACATCGTTGGCTGGAGTTCCAGCACCAGGCACCAGGCACCAAGCACCGGGGAATCGCACTTTTGTCGGACACTGTCCCCCGGTGCAGAAGAGATTGCACAATTGCAATCCGCTCGATTGGATGCATTGTGCGCGGAGTTGATGGCTCCGGTTGGATAATGGATGAGCCGCGAATATAAACGGAAGTCCGCAGCAGCGGCATTCAATTAAATTTAATTCCTCACGCCTAAAGGCAAACACACGAATGGCAAATTGGATTAATTGCATTTAAATGCGTTTTTGTATAATCAAGCGATGTTTTATGGCTCCGCTAGCACACAAAAAAGAAGTATTTATCCATGTGGTTATACTGATTATTCATTATTTGCGGCTCTTCATATAACAATACTATTTTTATTTATTTATAATTGATTTTCGCATAGCCCCGGAGCATATAATTAATAAAATCCTCGCTGACAACTCATTCCTCAGGGTAAAAATTAAAAATTCATGAATTTATTGTATTCATAAAATATATTTTATATAAATTGGGTTATTAAACATCCCCAAAGTGTACAAAATGAACCTGAATTCCACAAAAATAATGGTAAAGCAAGCAAATATTTATGACAAATATTTTTGCAATTTGAAATTCCCAAAAATCAGCTTAAAAATCAAATTCCAAACAAATATATTTACTCGTTACCCAAACAACAACACAAAAACGTAAAAGAAAACTACATGAATCAGGCATTTTTTGCATATTTGTATCTCGTCATAGGAAAAATCTCCATTTCTGCATTTGAGTACAAAAATAATGTTACAAAATATTTATTTTAATGAAAGCGCATGCCTGCAACATAAATCTCAATCAAGAATGCAGTTCACAGACCAAATAAAAAAGAAACAATGACCACCATCGCACCCAGCGAACTAGTTGAACGCATTTGAGCGCTCTCATAGATACATAGACACGAATGTATCTGGCTATCTTCAGCGGCGGTATGTAAATAGTAAATAGTTCCCCAGCCCCAAAAAAAAATATATAGAAATCACAATAGAGCGGCTGAATGGAACTGCAGCTAAAGCGAACTAAACTGCGAACAGCACGCAATCCCATGAATCTGGGCAACTAATCAGCGTTTCTATCTAATAAGCCGCCGGTGGCTGATGACGCGATGATCATGGGCTCATGATGATGATGATGCTACATGATATGTGCCCTGTATGCTGTTCTGTTCGCTGTGTATGGGTTAAGTGTGATAAATCGACAGTTGAATTAAGCGACATGTGGGCGAGTGGGAGAGAGTGTCAGTGTGGATGAGCGGCGAATCTAGCGAAATATTTACGCACACACTACTGCGAATTAAGCGCACTCACGCACTCGGGCTCGGGCTCACAATAATCGAAAGAAATGAGAAGCCCCGGAGACCCGAGCACTGTCAAAAAATGTCACAATCTCTCATCATAATCACAGCCCACAAAAAAAAAATCAAAAAAACATTTAAAATGCTTTAACCTATGGCTTTGTTTGTGATTTCATTAATTACTTTTCTTTTTGCTGTTTTCGATGGCAAGTCAGTTTGGTTTTTTATTGCCTTTTTTTTAAGAAACCTCCTACTGCTTTTTCAAGGAACTCTGCTTGTTAGAAACTTTTTCTCAGTGCAACCCGTCGAGTGAAGGAATAAAGTAAAAGTGTCTTTTCATCAGAATTTTAAATGTGCTCGGCCTCGATGTGAGTTGCCAAAAAGTGTGTGTATAAGTGTGTGTATGGGAGTGGGTACAGGTGTGCGCGTGAGCCGACCGAGCGGAAGTTATGGAGCCTACGTGCCCCACAACAACAACAAAAAAAAAGGAAAAAAACATCGAAAAAAATAAGCATTTCGCTTTCCTTCGGCGACTTAGGGGTGGCGGTGCCAAGCGGGCGGACATTGAGGCAGCCCCACTCGATAAACCACCAATACCAGTGACCAGGTCCTCGTATGTAAACAGACAAATTATGAATTTGTAAGACTCTCTCTCGTTCCTTTTCCCGGGTGTCCTGTTTTCCCTCCCCATCTCGCTCGCGCCCTCCTTGTGCGTGTATGTGTTGAAGACTTTACGGATCACGGAGCTCATCAAAAATCGTTAAATGCGAAAATCGAATAAGAAATTTTGGAGGCAAAACGGACATATTAAAGGTATTTTATTTTGAGTAATAATAATTAACAAGGAATAAAGGAAAAAAGGATGTACACTACAGACATCTAATAAAGTAGTTGTGGCAAAAAATAAAACAAAATTGGATGCGTTCTGGGGCTTAAATAATGATCTTTTATAGAGTTTTTCATATATTTCAACGAATATGATTAATCTATTTTATATGAAGTAATTTTTAAATGTTTGCCAAAGTATTTAAGAGAGGATTTCCTGTTAAAATTAAATAAATAAAACTTCTATATGACAACCTCATGTAATATTTTATTTAGATCTTAACACAGCTAACCTCTAATTATAATTAAATTTTTGACCTGAAGTTTGCAACGCAGTGAAAGAAGCATCTCCTTCATCAGTATCACCAGACGAGTCAATCTAGCAATGTCCGTCTGTCCGTTCGTCCGTCTGTCCGTTCGTTTGTCCGTTAGAGTTTTAGAGCTAGTTTTAGAGCTATACGAATGAAACTTGTCAGATAGTATTGCAGTATACATATATGTTGGATCAGGCCAGATCGGATGACTATAAGATATAGCTGCCGTAGGAACAATTTCGAGATATAGCCATTTTAATATTATATTATAAAATGTATAGGTTAATGCAAAGAAAACGGACATAACTTCTTTTGTAAATTAACCTAAATGGAACGATTTTCAATGATCCAATTTCAAACTGTAAGGGTATACAAGCTTTGCTTCCTTTCTTGTTTATTATTTAACTTTACTATGTTTTTAGGTTAAGAACTCACCTTTTTGTGCGCTGAAAATGCTGCCCTCGGCCGCTCACTACATGCCACTGTTTATGTTTGTTGTTTATTCAATTATTTTCTTTTCGATTTTCCAAACTCGCTGATTTTTAAAACTGCAAATAAATGAATTACGAATTCTCTCCCGTTCTTATTTATTTTTCCACAAAAAACTTCACTTTATCACACACTAAATCTGACTATGAATATCCTTCTCTGTCCGTGTTATGCCACATGCATGCCAATGTGTGTGTGGTGTGAGTGTGTGTGTGGTGTGTGCGGCTGAGCACGGATAGAGAAAGGGGAACCCTTTGGAAATGAATATAGTCTGCTTTTAGGTTTACTTTGTGCCGCTGTCTTGGGCCTCTTTTTTTCAGCCTTTTCCTTTGGTTTAGTTTCCTTCTTTTCTTTTTTTTTTTGCGCACCCAATTGAAAACTAGTGGCGTAGTCCGCTCGATCCGCTCCGCTCGGGAAATACTGTGTGCCAGCCGCTCAAAACACGACGATGTCTCTAGCTAAACTGAAGCCAAATGCCATCGCAATGCGTACTTTAAACTGTTCGAAAGGCACACCACACACACACAGACACACACACTTTCTCGGGGAACAAGGCTTTTCCGCTCGCTCTTCGAAATCCATACGAAATAGCGGGAATATGCGGCTGGTCAGCGTTACTTTCTCCCTCGCTCGCAGCTTTCGAGCAACTGTTATACTCTCTCTCTCTCAATCTCTCTCTCTCAATCTCAATCTCTCTGTATTTTTGGCAAGAAGCTTTAGCTTGTTTTTTGTTCGGAATCAAAATCGGAAACTTTCGTCTGCGACATTTTGCCGCATTTGTTGTTGTGTTTCTTCTGGCTTCTGGGCCCCCCGGACCAAATTTCATTATCTCGAGTGGCGGCCGCTTTGTTTGTTTATTTGAGAGCTACTCTCTCAGCTGGGTAAATGTTATTGTACTAAATGGGTGCTTCGCGTTGAGGGTTAAATAATAGTATTTAGTAGTGGGCAAAAGACTAAGTTTTAAATGGGTTTAGTTAATTGTTTGGGTTTGTTTTTGGAAAGAAAACCCCGAAAATCGATCGCACACGGTGCAAGTTAGTATTACACACACACATACAGTTGGCGCTCTCTCACTCTCTCCCTCTCTCTTCCTCTCTCGCGCTCACACACACACACACATAGGACGCTGCAGCTGTTTTAAGCCGCAAAGTATGCTACACACTTTTGAGAAGATTTGAAAACTCCGCTTAGACCGGATCAAAGTGTGAAAATTTAATGTTGTTATATTTGTAGGAAATTCTTCATTTATTTTTGTGTATAATAACTTTGAACCGTTTCGAACGCAGCTACAAATCGGAAATAAATCGGAACCAGCTTTCCCGACGACTCGCAGCAGAATGCGGAGAATAAACTGCCGAGCAGCAGCCAGCCAGCCAGCCAACCACAACAACAGCTGCAAAGCGGCGTCGGCGTCCGGGATGAAAAACTTTTCAACACACACGCACACTTGGGCCTACATATTATAGGAAATTTGATATGAAAACATTGACAAGCAGCCGCAGAAAGCTTTCAGCCTTCAGCTGTGTGTGCACGAGAGTTGTTAGTTGTTGTTAGTAACGCAGCGGCTTGGCCGGTATAACAGTTTAGCATTTCAGCATTTTCCGCTGGCCGAAAATCTTCTTGCGGCACGAGGAAAGCTCTCCTCCGAGAACTGAGGACGGAGAAACGAAGCTGAGGCTGGAAAAGTTTTTATTCTTAGACTTGGCCGGGCGGCGGAATGCGGCAGTGCGAAAGATAAGCGCTTAACGCCATAAGCGGAATGGCCAGGCGTTTGACTGATAAATTCTGGTGATAAGGGTATTCACCGAGGGGCTTCACTCTGGTTTCATTGGTTTTTTATAGGGTGCTATACATTGTAAAATTATTATCTTTTCAATTATTATTCACCTCAGTCTTTCGAGAAATGTGATATATTAGTTCTGAGTTGTCACATTCGACAATTTAAGCCACATTTACAGCGGAAAATAACTGCTGAATGGCGCATAAAGTCGAGTTTCCTTTAGATTTAGCAATTTTATCTTAATCCTGTAAATATTTCCTATCCTTTCTTTAAATCTTTAAAAATCAATACGAAAACATATTTTGATTTTGAATCGAGAGTATTTCTATTTAGACTGATTTAATTTTTCAATTGAATATGACCAATTTTAATTTCAATATGTTCTTGCTTGATTTAAATAGGTTATCATATTAGATTGAAATATGTTTCATATATTTTTAAATATTTTCTATTTAATTAAAATTATTTCTATGAAGGTGAAATATGAAACATATTAAAAATTAACTTTAATAACTTTCTTTAAAAATTAAGGTGAATTTTATTTGGAATTAATACGTTTGTATTAAACTTTAATATGCGGAAATTAAATTCAAGCGTATTTGATTTTACAATGCAATTTTTCTATCAGTGTATATACATTTTGTGTGAGATCATTGATCGTATATTTGGACAAAGCATTTCATAAGGCAAAATAAAACATAAAACACGAAATCACAATATTTGTATTTTTAGACTATAAATTTCAGATGACATTAAAGCTGCACAATTTGGTTATTTATCTAGACGACTCTTCAAAATAATTATTTAAATAGATTCATAGCTGATATATTGCTAATGAATAGAAGAATAAAAAATAAGATAATTAGGTAACAAACTTATTTCTTTTAATCTTAAATATTTTATTGGTTATGCATTTAGTGAAAAATATTTGAATGGGAAAATATTCTGTATCGGGTATCTTTTTCGGAACAGCAAGAAACTCCAAGATCGGCCTCCGTTTACTGAGCTTGAGCTAGAGCTTTCAGCTGCCAGCTTTCACTCGAAACTCTGCAGCGGAGTGCGCCAGGTGACAACCCTGGCTGCACTGGCGGGTCAATGGTACCATTAAATGTAAGGTTGTTTCGTCGGCCGTTAACCACCTTAGCAATAAGTGTGAGGGCAAGAATTCAGAACTTTACTTTATAATTTAATTTCTAATAATTTGAAATTTATAATTTTAAACAAAATCTTTTGTTGGGTTCCTAAGCAATAAAATAAATTTACACCTTCCACTTTCTGGCAGAAGAAACTACGAAAAGTTATATTTCCTTTGCTCACGTATGGGTTACGAATTCGAGATAAGATGAAAATAACGGACTATAACCCGAAGCTTCGGCAGCCGACGAGGCCACCGTATACTTATTGCACCATGCCTTGGGGCCCGCCATGCAACTTGTTGCGCCGGTTTTCGACGCTCATTCTCCAATCCGTTACCGAATCCCCCGGACGTCGATCTCGCGGCTCTCCGATCTTCTGGTTGGTTTGTTATTGTTTGTTTTTATACGCTGCGCTAAGTTGCTTTCGATCTTAAGTGGGCGCGTGGTGGAGAAGTATTTATACAGCGGATTTACGCATAGTTCTGTGTACGCCGAGTAATTGGCAGATGTTTAACATTTCGCTGAGACCATTGAATTACTCCGAGCATTAATTGTGCCAACCGGTTCGCTGACGATCTGCAATTGTTTTTATGACTCGATGACTTAAGAAGACACACCCCAAGTAGTATACATACTACAACGCGGATTTGCATAATGACGACACTCTGTTTTGCGGCCTGTAATCAGCACTCTCGAAGCTGGAATTTGGCTCGGAATCCGCGGTCGAGGCCGCGATCAAGGCCTTAGCTTTCCTCATCGGCGGCCCCGTCCCCGACCAGGCGCTGCCTTTTTTGAGCATAATCAGTTTTGACGTCAGAGTGCTTCTAAATTCAGCCTGAAAACCGACCCAAATCGGTCGTTAGCACGTTGGTCACGAACCGAAAAGTGAAATCTAAATGCAGAAGAAAGCCAGGCAAATGCAGTTTCGAAGGGGGAAAACCAGACTGAATATGCATACTAATATCATATTACCTAGGAATTTCTGGAAGGTTTTCATAGGAAAGAAAAGGAACAGAAAAATAGGAAAATCTATAACTTGTTATAAAAGTATTCTAGTACTTTTAGGACTTAAAAAGCCTTAATTGCAAATGACTTGTTAATAGATCCAAAAATAGTTTGCTTATTCCATCAGTAACGCAAATTTTTTGAAGGACTTAGTTTCCTAAATACCTTTCGACATCCACTATCTTATACTTAGACATTGATGGAGTGATATTTAAAATATTTACTTTAATAGTTCAGGGAGGTTGCTTAGACGTTTATAGAAGTTAATTGCTGAACAAATTTAAATTTAATTTGGTTTCACTTGGAAACAAATAATTATAGCTCCATAAAAGAAGTTTATTGATGGAAATTGTTATCGGGAAAGTGTATTAATCATCAACTATATTTTCCCTATGTGACTACGCCTTGTGAAGTCTTAGAATTTGAATGAGATCTCTGTTCTATTTCGACGCCTGATAAGAGTCGTGTTTATGCCCAAGTATCACAGATCCCTTATATTTATCTTATCGCGCAGCTGGAATCGTTCCGAAACAAACAACACCACTCATCACGATGCCCAATCCACTGTGGTTCATCTTCTGGCTGCTGGTCTTCTGGTTCGTCTCCTTCTTCGTGGCCTTCTTCTGTGCCTTCTTCTACATCTGGGTGTATGCCTTCGCCTCCTGCATTCCCGCCCTTACGGTAAGTGTTTACGGGTGACGTGACTCGTTGGGGTGCAGTGTCTAGGGAGGGGTGTGGTTAAGTCGGGGGATTCGTCACCGAGTAGTACCGCCCAGTTGCATGTGGCAGTTCCTTATCGCGCTCTGTAGATTCTTAACCAATTAGTCATTTCGGGGACTTATCAGGGCCACAACCGGGGCTTATGGCCACCACCGATATCTGGCCCCGATTTCTGGCCCACCCACACCGCAAAAATATGTATGTATATAAAGATTACTGATTCGTTTCGTTACCATTCGCAGGGCATATCGGAAATTCTGCTGCAGGGCGTCCAGTTTCCGTTCTACTGCGGCAAGGCCATGCTGGAGGGCAAACAGGCCTTCTAAGGGGAATCCCGCTGGCGTATCCGTACTCTAAGTGCCTTACTAATAACCTTTGTTTTCTATCCTTTTTACAATAAAGCTTAATTAACTAATATTTATAAAACACTGGCTTGTTGGTTTATCAATCTGTAATATTACGTTAACGAGACTTTTAGACATTGAGCAATCGTCACCCCATTATGGTGTTATGTTTTCATTAGAGGCTTGACAGCAACCATAGCATTTTATGTTAGTGCGAGCAAGACGACTATTGACGACACTTTCAATGAGAGATTAATACATTAATGTAAATAAATTGAAAGTGCGTATAGTCGTCT
>JAEIIF010000576.1:0-16147 GCA_018874455.1 Drosophila trapezifrons
CCCCTGAGCGATTCCATAGGAAAGTTGCACCTTTTTCCGGAGCAAAAGTCCCACTGGGGATGTGTGGACTTGCGTCTCACCGCTTGACCCCTGATCGCCAGACCCTTCCCCTCCTTACCTCATTGACCCACACCCTCTCTACACTCTGACTATTGGCGCGCTTAATTAGTATAATCCGCGTTGGAATTATTCAAGTGTGCACTGTGAAATGCAATAAGGGGGCGGGAAAGTCGTGGGCGTGTGAGTGCTAGTTACGCCTCCTGGCAACGCACATGTGAGTGTGTGCCTTTCATCCTGATTATGATAAGATTGGCAAAGCTGCATAAATTTAATGACGGCAATTAAGCGAAGCGCCAAAGTTTTCGCAAGAAGTCTTATCAGAGGAGCAGCAGCAAGAGCAGGGAATGCCTGTGAAAAGTGCATGGCATAATTGAATACTATTAAGCCAACTTAATGCGCATTTCATTGGGCCACGCGACTCACACTTAACCCTTTAAAGCAGAGGCTTGCTTATGGGTTGCTCTTGAATTTAACAATTTTATTTAAAATTGACAAGATTACTCTACGAAGAAAAAATATAGAGGGTATGTTAAAGTATTTTCTGTTGAGTAATTATTTTTATTAGACAATTATTGCACTTATATTATATATAAAATTAAATCATTTTAGCCAAGAGTAACACAGCCCCCAAACTGACATATTTAAAACTACTTTTAATTCCGGCTTAAACGGGTTAAAAGGGCAACAGCAAGAGAATTTGCATATGGACGAAGAACATGCATGTAAGTGTCATTAAATATGCAAATTGCAAAATAAATACACGAGCGAAACGATATGAAAAACAATTTGGTCCAAATGAGATTTATGGGGTCCAGTTGGCAAGGAATAAAAGAAAAATGTGTAAAGTGCACTTAAGCAGTCGAAAGGATTGCTTCCTGCACTCGGCACCGCTCCGCTCCCCGGGATTTCTTTCCTTTCCTTCTGCGGTCACTTTGTGTGAATCACTGGCGACGCTCAGACTCCACCGACTCCATCGCCTCCACACATTTTTCCCAGGAAGCCGTAATGGAGTTTTCATTCAAATTATTTTCGGTCGGAGCTCGCTGAGAAAATGCAGCGAAAGCCAAGGAGGCAGTAAATTGCCTGAATTGATGTGTTCTCTTTCCTGTTTTGGTCGTTCTCTTTGCCAACTCTCTTTTATTTGTAGATTCAAAAAATCCACACATATTGTCTTGTTATAAATCAGCCGCGGAGGTGGAGCGGCTGCCAAAATAAATATTTTTAAAACACTCAAGAGAGAAATTGGCGAATTTATCGGGCTAAAAGTATGTTTTCTTTAAAATTGTATGTGAAGGATAGACAAAAAAAGTTTCCCGTCAGGTAAATTATTTAAATAAAATCTAGATAAAATATACTCTGTGATTATTATGCACCAAGAATACCCCTATTCAAAGCCACCTCCTATACCCTGCCTAATCGACATTTTCCGCATTTTCCTCGCCAACTTTGGCAACCACATGGCTCACATTTCATGTTCATGTTCAAGGAAACCCACATAATATATGCATGCACTCCACCCAATCGCATCCTTTTGCAGCCACGAGTCCTGAACAATGCAAAATTTTACACATAAAAATTCTTTTCGCACTTTTTGCATCATTAATTGCGATATTTATGACTCGAACCCACGAAAACCCATGGAAAGACAAGGGTAGGAGGATCTGAGCGACATTTTCTATGTAAATTTGTGAGCCTTTTATTGAGCTGTTTGTACGTGCTGGAGGTGTCAAACTCCACTAAAGGGAACAGCGAAAGTGTGCACTGAAAACTATATTTAATTTAAATATTACTTGAACTAAATTAAAATATTTCCATAATAATATACAGAGCAGTGATCAGTGATCACTGAATTTCATTAACAAGTTTAAGCTTGAAAATTATAAAGTATTTCTATCGTTTAAAGTTTTAGCACTTCGATGTTTTCCTACAGGAAAGTGGGTTTGAAATACATATTTATTTCTTTATATTTTAAAATATCTCTTAACTAGGCTAAGATACATTTTTTAATATATATTTCTTTCAGTGCTCATATGTCGTTGTCGCCGTGCGGAGGCGAAAGGAAAAACGCGGCTCGTGCGCCTTTGTTTGTTGTTTCAATTTCGTATAAACATGTAAATAATTTCCAGCTGATTGCGCAAATTCGTTGCGGGCTTGATTTTTATTATTGCATCCCAAGTGCGTTCTCTTTCGCTCCCTGTATATCTCTCTCCCTTTCACTTGAAGAGCGGCATCGGGATGCATAACGAATTTTGAATTGCAGATTCCTTTTTTTCCTTTTTGTTGGGTACTGCTGCCGTTTTGTACTCTCCTTCGGGTGCGTTGTTCGCGCTTTTGTTTTCAATTTGCAATAAGTCTGTCAATTGGCGAATTAATAAACTGGAAAATTCAGCACAAACGGGGACAGATTGGAAAAGTCATTTGGGAAACTGAGGGTAAGCGAATTTCCCTACCATCAGCCAGCATATGAGTTGGGAATTTGATTTGCTCTGCTTCTGTATTTTATTTAAAGGAAAAGTTCCCGAAAGGGAAGAGAGTAAGCTCTTTAAACTGGGAATTTACATATGAATAAGATTCTTAGTTAACCGTATGAATATTTTCGTTGTTAGGAATATCTAAAGGAATTTTTTGAGACAGTAATAATTACCAAATCGAATTAAGATGTGCTTGGTAGTGATACATTTTGTTCCTAAATTCTAAAACCTTTACTTGCTTATTCGCGTTTTAAAGTCCTTCCACATGTCAGCTTTGAAACCATAAAATTTCTAAATTTAGGCTTAGACCTTATCTACCCAATAAGCTATTTGGCTTCTTTGCCGATTAAAAAGCTGTAAAAAATTGTCTTTACTTTTAACCTCTCACCTCATTATGTAAATTAGCAGAAAATTAGACAGCCCATTGCAATTTTATGACATTAAGTTGTAGAATCCTAAAAACTGTCAGCGGGTGCACAAAAATTAGCCTGATCCTGTGTCCTGTCTGCTAAAATTATGCAAATTTACAAATTTTACGACTGGAGCCAGGAAGAAAAAACGTTTGCAAAACATTTTTACGACTTTCCAATAGGCAAATTTGCGACTTTACCCTAATTAGCTATATTGACTGCAGATATCCGAGAAGAATCGTAAAATGGTAGGCACGTGCAGGGCCAGGATATTTTTCCACCATCTGTCCGCCTAAAACTGGCCCACGTCATAAATGTCGAACGGCTGAAAAATGCATAAATATAATTTTAAAGTTAAATGAAATGATTAGTGACGGTTGACTGGCAAATTTTTGCATTTCCCATTTGGCTGCAGGCGCGATAAAAACTCAATAAAAATACGCGGCTGGCAATAAAAAATAAAAAGTCACTTTGATTTTTACAGGGTTGACGAGCTGTTGACGGTCTCGCGAAAAAGTGATGTAAACGGGTTGTAAAAAAATGGGTCTGGAAAATGGTAGGGTTCTCGATAAGGGAATAAACTATTTTGCATAGAGGGATGAGATTTTGCAGGTAGCCTTTGTTATAGCGAACATGAAAAGATATATTTTTCTGAAATTCTTTTAAACATTCAACGGTGCGGAAATGCATACAAGCTGTTGCAATATAAATATCAAATCAATTTAAAACTCTAAAGAGATGCTAAAGAGAGGATTTCAAAATAAATTCAGGAATAAAATCTGTATATATGTGAAAGTATTCCATTCCAAAGTCATTGGAACTCTCAGTTAAGGCAAACGGCACTCCTGTTCCATTATGTGTGTGCCTAATTTTGGCTCGACATTATTAGAATGTCCTGCAAGTTGCAACATCCAGTTTGGTCTGATCCAACAAAGCCACTAACTAGCTTGTATCGAAAACAATTCTCCCTCATTCGCCATCCGCTATAATTTGACATAATTTATGCAACGCCCGGCCAGTTAATCAAATTGCAGAGTGCTGGAAAAATTCCTTTGGACTACATGCAGCCAGGCAGCGGACGAAGGGGAAATTGCAATCAAATCAGCTGCCGGTCCGCAGGCCAATCTAATTCAATTTTCAAAACAAATTCGTGTCATGGCCCGGACACAACAGCCACATAAACACAAATAGAACGTCACGCGCTGCAAAGCCGAAATTAAATTCCCCCAGAGTGAACGGAGGAAAGAAAAACCGAGTACAGAGTACCGAAAATGCAACCAGACACATGTGGCAGAAAAAACGTAGAGGAAATTGTCCAGTTTTGTTGGTCAGTTTTTGGTTTTAGACAACGGAAGTTGAGGAACAGGCGACCAGCAGCAGCAGGTGCCAAAACTGACGCCTGGCCAAATTGTCGACCAAAACACTCAAACAAGGCAAGGTATAAAGGAAACAGGGCACAGAAAATATAAAAAAAAATGCTACTTTTAGTTATTTGGACTAAAATATACCTCGCCCTTATGCAGGTTTATATATCTTACTCAAAAACTGTACTTCTTAATAGAAAATAAATATGTTTATTGGATATCAGTGAAAGATTGTAAAGATTTAAAAGAAAAAGTGCATAAATACTGTTTATAAGCTTTGGGGCTTACTATTAGTAGGTATAGTAGAAAGAATAGTAGTAAATGCAGAATAAATATTTATAATACCTATAAATACTCAAAGTTTTTCGTCATTTTAGGACCCACTTTTTGATTATTAAGGCTGGCGTTACCCATAGATTTATAAAAGTCCAGACAAGGTCAGCTTATACTGGGTATCACAATAAAAAAGAATGCAATAACTAAAAGCAAAGCAAAACTGAAGTGAAATGAAATGAACTGGACCCGGCAGTCCAACATTTGACGAATGTGCGGCAAGCCTGCAGCTTGGCCACAGGTTGGTCAGACCTTGTTTTTAAAGTTGGGTGGATGAAAGGTGTTTCTGGAGGGCAGGACGAGGGAATAAATGGGTGGTTTTGTGGGTGGATTGGTGGGTATAAAGGTGGGTGCCTGAAATGGACGCCGCAACATGCTGCGGCTACTTGGGGAGTGGAAAAGTGAAGTGGAGCTTATAAATCGCACACACCCACAGCGAGCAAAAGGGGAAAAACAGCAACTGCGATGCCAGAGTGCAACAATGAAATACGCAAAATATTGACAGTCCAGATGAGCGGGTAGAAGGGGGCTTTTGGTTGAAAGAAAAAGAGTGGCAGTAACACGGGAAAGTCGGACCAAATGCACTCGCAACATGCGACTTGCCTGCCTGTTACAATTAAAGTCCTGCGAGGGAGAAGGGGACATACAGTGCAGTGGGACTAAGGTGCGTATGAGAGATATGCCGCAATACAAATCATTTTTTCTAAATTAATATTGTATAATCAAACTATTTATTAGATTAAATATATATGGTTTTAAATTAAAAGAATTATTAGTAAATATATTTTATGTATATTTCTTATATCTACTAGTCTCCCTTCTATATAAAATATCTATGAAACACACCCAATAACTTCACCCACAATTAAAGTCCGCTGCAAGGATACAACGGGCACGATGTGCAGGAATATAGAGGCGTTGGGGAAGTGGACATTGCTCTCTTACGTAATGCAGTGGACAGCAGGCTGGCAGCAACTCTCGACAACCTGCGACGCGTCATTTGGCCGGCCATGATTTTGTGGACAAAGGACCAAGAACGATGGCAGAGGAGCAGCTGCAATTGGGCTTGAATGCTTCGGCTGGCATGAATAAAGCATCCTTGTGCGCTTGTTATTAATCCGACATGATTGGCAGCAACGAAATGGACAACACACACACACCCGTATACACACAGACACCCAACCGGAAGGGACACAGGTGGATGGATCCAGTGTCCTGTCATCGGCCCACGAATTTCCAAAAGAGACGCCGACAAATTTGTTAATTTATTATGCCAAAGCGACGCGACGGCGTCGGCGACGAAAAGGCAACGATTTTGACCCGTCTCCCTCGGCATCATTTAGCACACACACACAGAGATACTCAATCACCCACACACCCCCCTGCCACCCACACGAAAGATGCCAAAAGTTTCCTTTTTGGGTTTGGGGAATTTTCCATCCAGCTCATTTGGCCAGCTGCATGTCAAGTGGTTCCGACTAACGCAAATCTCATTTGGAAACAAGAAAGTAATGGAGATTTTAGGCATTGGGGAATACGAGATACTCTTTAAAAATTAAATAATAAATTGGGAAAACAAAAATGTATTAGACGTACTGCGTTACCTTCTAAGGCATATTTTTTGGTCAATAATGGTTATTAAAAAAAAAGTATTTTAGTACGACCAAAACTTGGTTATCTAAATATTTATGGATAAAAAACGTATTAAATCCATGCATTATCTAAAAATGCATTTTAAGGTATTTAAATTCTTACAAAAATATTTCCTTAAGGTTAAAGATATCAAATAGCTAATCTCGACCTTCAATGAT
This sequence comes from Drosophila trapezifrons, assembly GCA_018874455.1. NCBI lineage: Eukaryota > Metazoa > Arthropoda > Insecta > Diptera > Drosophilidae > Drosophila > Drosophila trapezifrons. Next base: position 6,450 of record JAEIIF010000576.1, read on the forward strand.
ATTTTGTTAATTGTGTAAATATAATTTTTAAATTCATCATAAAATAAGCAACACACAGCAGACTAGATTATTAATAATATAAAGCATATAACACAAATTTTTAATGAATACATTAAATATATAATTAAAATATGCTAAAAATCAAATAATATAATTTAATAATAATAAAGAATTGTCCCTTAAAAGCAGATGTATCCTTTACAAAAGGTGCACCATTGGCCGCTGCAACTTGGTTGCACAGATTACAGTTGTGTGTCCGTGGTGGTCAGGCAGTGTCCTTTTTAATAAAGGCAGCAGTCGCCAGGAAATCGCTGCCTCGCAGCCTTCTCCCGATTCACTTGATCATACAAATTAAGCCCCCGTGTTCAGTTGTGTCCGGTTTGTTTGTTTGTTCGCCGAGGGTCCAGTCCAACACCACGGAAAATGGACTGCGGCATCGTGTGACTTAAAAGTGAAATATTGCAATCAGTCAATGGATTTTCCCGATGTCGTCCTCCAGTACGTAGGCTTCGATTTTAATTAAGGACTTAGGCAGAGTCACAGCGAACGCGAAATGAGCAGGCGGGCGACACTCACGAAAAGCTCATTAGGGCGCAAGCCCCCTTCAGGACTCGACTGGAATTGGCCGGAGAGGTGGAAGGGATTACGTCAGGGATTGGGTGCATCAAACTTAGTTAAAAGTGAATGGAATGGCATGGCGGGGATTTTAAATTAAGGGCAGAAAATTGGGAAGTCAGAACACAGAACGGAAGGTAAATTTTAAATTAAAAATAGTAAAGTAATACTGATTAAGACTGCAATTGTTAGAATAGAAAGAAGTGTAGAGAAGTAAGTGATGGATTGCATTGAAATCTAACCAAGTTATAGACTTATCTAAGTAAATTTAATATATATGGCGCTCTTAACTATTAATATTAAAACAATCCATATAATCTCAATTAACATGATAAATATTTACAATCCTATTTGAACTCTATCCCTTTCAATATATTTAACTTAAACTTAATCAAAGCTCTGCTTTCCAACTACTTAGTTCCGATCAGCTCTAGAAACCACACAGTTGACCAACAATACCTCGAATTAACTTTGATTAAACATTGGCCAAATGGATCATCAATGGCTTCGGGTTTGGCTGAAACACCTGGGAGAGTACACAAGCTCATACAAAAGCCATACCCAAGTGGCCCGAGCATTTGTTCAAAATCTCCAGCGTTTAATAATCGAACTGGAAAGGGGTCGGCCACCGAACGGAGCTGAGGAAGAGGGGGCAACGACAGCAACAGAAATTACACAAATGCTGAAAATGTCCGCACGGATGGAATGGGTTAAGCAGAGGCAATGGGAGAGAGCCACTCAGCAAGGAGAGTTGTACTGCACTTAACAAAATATATTCAGACAAGGTATTACTTAACAAAAGACGCGAAAAATAATTTTATGTAAAGTATCCCTTAATTCTTCAAGTAAATTTAAATATTAGCAAGTAGGAATAATATATTTTAAAATATCATAAATAAAGCAAAGATCATTCTAAATTTTCCTACATCATAAAATTGTAGCGAGAATTTACCCGATTTTTTTTGCAGTGCCCCATGAATTTCTGTGGAGTGAATCGAGGTGGTTGGAGGTGAAGTAAGGCATCGTGGGTTCGGGGTGGAGTCCGGTTTGTGTGGTTGGCACACCCAAAGTGGCATTAGAGATTTATCAAGTGTAGCGTGACGTGGCATGGACTAAGTCACAGGATGCACAGACCCGACCCCCACCAGCACACACTCCACCCATCGAAAGGACACTCTCCACACACGGACACATTGCATTACGTGTAGCGTAACAAATGTACAAAAACACGTAAACTCGATGGAAGGACAGAGTTGGATACGAAGGATTCTGCTGCTGCCAACTGCAGGCAAAACGTGGAAATGGAGCCGGGACACTTTGACTATTAAGCAGCAGCGACAGGATACAGGATACAGGAGTAGCAGGAGCAGAAGGAATAGGAGCAGGAGGAGCAGCAGCAGAAGGAGCACCTTCCAAGCTCCTCACATTTGATACCCCGTAATTTATGAGTAGGATCATGCAAAGTTGCGGCGAATTTACTTTAAACTTAGCTACAATTTTAATATTTAACTTTAAAATGATTATTAACAAGAAGTTATAATCTGAATTGTACTATAATTATTGTCTTCCCAGTATTTAATTATTTAGCTTAACTTAGACTATTTTTATAAGAGGTTCCTAGTCAAAAATATTTATTCACCAATAAGACCTTTTACTAAACGAGATTGCGTATTTAAGAATCGTATTAAGCATTTTACTTTTTATTTTAAGAAACATATTAAAGCATTCTATCTTAAATGTTGAAAGGTTTTATAAACAAGTTACGCTATGAATTAAATTTATAATTACTATACTTTCCTTCCGTAAGCATTGACAGAACTAAGAGATATCTACTAGTCTTCATATCGAACGATTGTCCTTCTTGGACTTTCCACCACTCGCTCCCCTAATCCTTTCCTCTGCCCGTCGCTTTTTCTTCTACTTCTGCGGGGGCTATTCGATGACAATCAATGGTTTTTGGTCTGCTGCACACACTGGACCCAAACTTGACTCAGACTCGCAATCGGAGGAGTCGAGGCTACTTCTGGAGTCCTGCGACGATGTGTATGCATGGGCATGTGTGCCGTGTCCTGTTTTTGGGTCCTCTGGTTGCTGCCACGCTTCATAAAGGATTCAAATTCGAGTGCATCAAGCAGAGCAGAGCCGAGCCGAGCTGAGTAGAGTGGAGTGGCCGGTCTAATTCCAAATAAATGAAGTGTATGGCAAACAATGTGGTCAAGGAGTCCGGGAGGGAGAACACCTCAAATCTGCTGGACAAACTTTATCGTCCTTCACAGGCCAACACCAACTGTGCTCGGTATTTCCTCTGAGTACCTCTCAGCACGTTTTTATTTCCCTCCTTTGTGGTTTCTGGTGTCTCCTGCCATAAATGCATTTCGCTTTGGCTTTTTCTAGCTCTGAGTTTTCCCCAAAAATTAATTAACTCTGGCCAATGCGGAATATTGGAACCCTGCGGGCCATGTTACTTTCTGGCTCCTTTGTGGCCTCTGTTGCTGTGTCTATCTGGGCCTAACTAATTAAAAAGTCAATAAAAACCAATCATAACATTGTGTTGACAATTTTTTGTCGGAGATTTACTCTAAGCTGGCATCAGGGACTGTGATGAGTTCATTAGCTACAGAAGGAAAGAGGTGGCTGATAGTAAAGCTAAGATAAATATGTATATTTCGTCAATTACTAACCTTAAAATTATGTAATAGAATTACTGAAAGGTAAAATATGCTAGACTTACAAAATGCAATTTATTTAAGCCCCCTTGTTTTAACTATTTATTATTATCACAGCAAAAAATTTCAATGAATTTTATTCAAATAATTCCCTAAATTCAAATACACATTTATTAAACTATTTCTGTTATCCAGAGCATTTGAAATTCGATCTCAAACTCAACGCTCAATTATTGAACTCATTCAAAAAAGGGGGACTTAATCAAGTGCAGCATTTTGTTGTTTCCCTTCAATTTCATGTGCAGCCCGAATTGCAACCGCCCAAAGCTGTCAATCAGAATGTTGCAGGTGGTGCACTGAGCTACCCATTAAAAAAGGGGGAATCCGGGGGACGGAAGATCCACCCGAACTCAAGGCATTTGGCTAAATGTCGCTGATTGCTTTGCGAGACAAAAGGCGCAAAAAAGCGGAGAAGTCCTTGCCAGTCAAACATTGCATAAAATCCCATTTAATGCCAAGCAGTCACATGTGTTCGCCGCTGCACCACTCAAGCCACACAGAAAGCTATTTCATTTTAATATTTATAATTGTACAATACTTCGAATTTAAATATAAGGTGTATTAACAAATGTCTGAGATTTATCGAATTTATTTACAGATTTATTAAGATCTTATCGCAGTTAACCGAATATTAGAAAGTCGTAAAATTTAATTGATTAAAAAATAAATAGCTATACTTACTTTTGAAGTAATATATTTTATATATAATTTTTTTTTCTCTGTGCACCGCACACCACCCACAGCAGCCACATCGAGTGCAGTTTTCTCTGCCATTCTAATGGAATTTTCCTCATGACTTAATTTAAACAATAAATGCGCTCAATTGAATGCAATTTTCATTCGTCGGTTTCGCTTCTTCTCTCCTTTTTTGCTTTCCTAAAAATATTGTAAGGGATATTCGAGCCACGTCCTGCCAAGGATCCTGCGGTTACACACCACTGATAAAGCCACTTGAGTGCAGCATGGGGGAATCCCTTCAGGAACACTTTTTCGATGACGTTTGCAGTTTTTTTCTCCGTCGCTCCTTTTGTGCGTTCGTCCTTTGTGTGTTGTTTCCGTTTGCTTTGCTCGCTTAATAAACGTATACAATTTGTTAATTTGTCCAGGATCAAACATGAAAGTCGTCGTCTGCTGCTTTTCGTTGCTTCCTGCTGCTGCATCCTGGTAATTAGTTCCTCTTGCTAAAGCTAAACTCCGAAAAGCTAATTAGATTTTGGCCGAGGCAAAAAAGATTTCATTAAATGCACGGGGCAAATGAATTCTGCGGCGGCGGCAGGATAAAGGCAGAAAAAAAGGCTTAAGTGGCGAGTGGAGATTTATGGAAAATGAGTACTTAAGGAATTGGAAAGCGGTGGAGTTACAAGGACATGCATTTAGTTGGAAAATAAGCTTAAATAAATGTTTAAAGGTATTTAAAATCCTATTTTAAATGGATACTGTTGCTGAATTAACTAAATAAAAGTCTGTTATTGTTAACAGTTCCTAAATTCCTTTTACATTAAAGTTTTAAACTTTAAACTTTCTATTCAAATGAGCAGCAGTTCAAACAAATTAATTCAACACATCTAACCAGCAAAACCAGAGGGCAGCAAAAAATCAGTGTTTCATTAATTAAATTAAAATCCACTTAGAAGCTCATTAAATGCAAATCCCAACGGGTCAAATGAAACATAGAAAAAAACACAACGAAATCCGAATCGAATGGCGGAAAAAGAAAAACAATTCTAACCACAAAAACGCATTAAATGATTTGCGTAATTTACACAAAACAAAAACAAATTGGGCAAGCCAGAAAAAAAATAAATAAGGGTAAACCGAAACCGAAACCAAATGGCAAAAAATAAATAGCGGACGGCAACCGCATGTTAATTAAAAATCAAACTAATTTCCTAATTGCAAAGCTTACCAATCATTAAACACCAAACGGGGAAACCCAAAACGCAGACCTAAAAAAAATCCCCTGAAATTCCTTTGATTTATTTCCAATGAGGGACAGAGAACGGACCATTTGACCAATTGTCACACGATTAAACAGACAAATTTGAAAATAATTTTTCATTAAATGCAATGCAAATCAAATGGAAAGCCAATCTGTGGCAGATGTCAGGGGGGGGGCGAGGTGTGGTTAGAAGGGGGCAACACTGCATTAATCCTGTTACACGTCCGTGTTCCGCGGCGGCTTTATAAAATTGTGTGAGAAAGATGAGTGCGACTGTTTGTGGTATTATGTGATCCCCTTTTTATCAAATGTTTATAACAGGGTAATATTCAGGCATAAGAGAATTGCGAATATAAAGTTAATAAAGTGGCTTCGACAATTAAAATTGATTATAATAGTATTATATTGGTTTTATCATTGGCTAAATGAATTTATTATTCCATGGAAGGTATAGAAAACTTTTTAAAAAGAAACAAGGCTAACTTACAATTTGAATTCTGGTTAGTATAAGAATATTTACTAAAAAAAACTACAGATCTCAAGTCATAACTAACATAATAATCATAGTCACAAGAAACCTTTCTATGTAAATTACATTTTTATATATTTTATAATATTTATGTTTTACAGGATATCAAAACGTCGTCTTCCTGCATTTCCCTCACTTGTTTGTAACCTTTTCGGGCTTAATTAAAATCCGCAGAGCAATGTGTTTTCCACCACTCCCGGAAAAGTATGCAACAAAAAAAAGGGAATTTGCATATCACAAGCTGATGCCAAACACAAAAAAACCTATACCACCGATACGGATGCAGCTATACATATATATGCATATAGGAGGGTCTATATGCAACATATTGGTTGGAAGGAAGTAAGCAACAAAACAAACGCACATTCGGACTCAATAAATTTCAATTTATTTGCGTAAATCATTTATTTTGCGTAATTTTCAGCTTAATTTCCAGCGAAAAAGAGTTTCAGCTTGGGGTTGGGTCTTTTAGAGGGTTTATGAGGGAAAACCCTCATAAATCAATTAGGACGCTGTGTGCCAGATTTTGGCAGCCAATTTTTGGTTTTGCGGCTTATTTGCTTTGCATAATTTTTTTTGTTTCCACTCCTCTGCGGAATTTGTTTTGACATTTTGCGGTGCAGAATTTGGGTTTCGGTTTCGGTTTTTGCTCAGGTGTTATGTACATATGATACATATGCGTACATCTCGGTTTTTGTTATGATTAATTGCGCGTTTGCGGCTGATTTATGAAGTGCCCTCGGTCTAAGCCAGTTGCAACTCATTACTTTATCGAAAGGGTTGTAAGGATGGACCATTGGGGCGCTGGCCAGGCAATTAGTGTAATGGATGCCGAGTAGTTTGGGGTTAGCAAGCGGAGGGGTTAAGGATTTGCCTCTCTGGCTGGGATTTAGTCATGGGGATTTCCCGTCTATACAGTAACACTTGAGGTATGCATGCCAAACACATAGGAAAGAGAGGAAAGTTTATATTAATGATTAGACTTAGAAAATAAATCTTAATGTATTAGCTTCGAAAATATATTTTAGATATTGAGTATAACTTTATAAATAACTGTAGAAAAGGTATACAGGTATACAGAATTTTCTTCCAAGTTATTCTAAGCTCGTACTGGGATAGATTATTTTGAAAACCATCTAAAGGATTAACCCCTTCGGAGATCTAGAAACCTTTTCCGCCCTTGGCAAACCACCAACTGCGGTTCCTGCAAGTGAAATGTTTACACAATCGCCACTGAGCTCGGTCGCCCAAAAAACCCAAAGACCAAACTTCAACAATAGCGAAAACAAAACTCTGGGCCGGAAAAAAAAAACAACTAACCAAACAAATGCCGGCAGCTAGCGGGATATGTCCGGATAAATCCGCGGCCGGAACAGCGACTTCTTCACGGCGCAATCAGGCGTATGAGCAATTTCACGTGGCAATTAAAACAAAGACGCGGCGCCGGCACACGTAAAGGATTTGCAGCTGGGAATCCTTTTCAGGCTTTTCAGCCCGAATTGCTCTCACAAGCGGAATCAGCAACAGCTTCTCAACTTTTTCGCTGAGAGTTTTTCTTGAATTAACTCGACAGCCGACGGCGTCCGTTCGCGAGTGCCAGCGACAAGAACAATAAACACGAAAAACTGTTTCTTTCGGGGATGTGGAAGACTTTGATATCCCGTATATTAGTGAGTTTATATTTAAATTAAATAGAAAAATCTATAAATCTCTAAATAGGGATTTTTTAAAATGAAGGTGTAAAGATAAACACTTCATAATATACAGATCTCTTACCTCTGTAGGGAATTTGGTATTTATTTATTTAATTTAATTATTAATATAAATACTATCTTCATTTTTATTTCACAAGAACAATAGTTAGGGCTCTTGTAAAATAAACATAAATATATTACTCGAGTCTAAATATTGTAATATTAAGTTTTTCTGCTCCATATTCTCCTCCAGTCAGATATACCTAATTTAATGAATGAATAGAATAATTGCCCACAGTCCCCGTTCCCATTTTCACCACTCGGCATTCTTCCTGGGCAAAGTTAAACAAATGTAATAATTGTTCGAGCAAACTTCTGTGCAAACACTGGCGGCAGTCAGAGGCTTTTGGTCCTGTCGGCACGTTCGTCCTTCGGCATGGATTCGGGCAATTTGCTGTTTTTCCTGCTAATGTTTGTCGCCACTACTGCTTTTTAGGGCCGAACTGTGATTGTTTCTACTTGGGATTCCACTTTCGAGCTGGATTTGTTTGGACTGAGGCGCGTGTCCTGCTAATGCGCCTGGGGGTGTTAAAGTCATCCCACTGCCACTGAGATACTCAATGGGTTCTATTATTTTTGTGTGATTCGATTTTGATTTTTGACGAATTTGTGTTAGTTTTTTGTCTGACTGCCTGGCGTGTGTCCGTGTAAATGTTTTGCAATTGTTTGTTGGCATTTGTGCGTGTGCCTCACGCACTTTCAAGGACCTTCCTTCACCAACCAACCCTAGATAACAAAAAAGCAACCGACGGGACACGAGACACGTTTTCCATTTAAGTTGATGCAATTTCTCAATTGGAAATTAGAAAATGAAGTCATTTGAAAATGTTTTCAATGGTTCCGTTCCGGCAAGGGCTTGGTTTGGGCTGCTCGATATCAAATTGTAAAACGGGATCGGTAGATCTCGAGTGGTTTAGCGACGGGCGTGGCTTCAGTGGGTTTGTAATGGCACTCCATGTGCGTCATAATAATGGGTTTAATTTGACAGAAATGGCGAGCGTGGTTTGAGAACTGTAATTAGAGGAATATAAAGGATATGAAATCGGATCTGATTGATTATATAAATAAGAAAAGCTAGTGAAAATGATTTCAGCGGAGAATATATTAATCGTATGTATAGAAAGCAGTTTATAACAATATGAAACTGAGGTTTAATATACTCAAAAACAAATTAAATTAATTATAAAGTTTCTTTTAAATACTTTATGATCTATATTAAAGTAATATAAAATTATTTAATGTAAAAAAGTCAAAGATAAATTTACAAAATCCCAACGCCTTAAGATATTTAAATAAAATAACTCCCCTGAGATCCCAGCTCGATTAGCCACACCCTAAAATATACAAGTATTTATTCCATCAATATAGAATCCCGTTCCATCATAGAATCCAACACTTACCAAAGCGTTGATGAGTGAGAACAAGCGTTAATGGGCTTAGGCCTTGGAAAAGCGAAAATCAAATCATACTTTTAGGCTTAGCTCTGGCAGGAAAAAATCTAAAAAAATATAAACTATGACAAAGCAAACAAAGAATCCTTCAGGCTTCAACCCCCTTCGGCCCGCCAGGAGAACACTTCAAAAAAGCGAGGAGCGAGCGGAAAAAAATCAAATGTTCTGTGTCTCTTCCTGGGAGCTTACAACCCGGACACGTGACCACCATCATGTTTGCTCACATTCACGACTGACTTGACTGACGTACGAGTAAATGACGATGATGAAGACCCGGTCCTGGGAGGAGGACGACGACCATGAGCCACGGCTACGGCGATCAATCAAGGTCCAATTGACAATGCACAGTTGGAAAATCAGGTACAGTTGCCATCGTTGACCAAAGGCTTCGAGTTTATCCACTTGCTAGAGCAAAAATATGAAAATGAAGTATTTACTCGAAATGAATAGGAAATATTAAATATAATTTAATAAATAAAATATATTCCCTTATGGCCTTATAACACAGGGCATAAGTTTTCATTAATTAGAGTTTTCATTAGAGGCTTGGAATAGGATTTTACGTAAGTGCAAGCAAGACTATTATACGCACTTTCAATGAGAGATTAATACATTAATTGATGTATCCATAGGATTTTACGTAAGTGCGAGCAAGACGACTCTATACGCACTTTCAATGAGAAA
>JAEIIF010000608.1:0-11808 GCA_018874455.1 Drosophila trapezifrons
TGTGAGTGACAAATTGTCGATCTATGGCTAGGGATGCGAACAAAAAAAAGCTAACAGCTTTTGTTATGTAGCTATGCCAATAAAAATAGCTATTAAACTCTCAAAAAGGCTAGATTTGGCCACAAAATTACAATAAGACTGCACTAGATTTTTCTGTTGTGATTTGTGCATAATCTGCGTGTGAGCAGAGGGCGGCCAGAACGTCGACAGAGAATTTGCTATCCCCGCGAGATAGGGCCGTGCCGATCACAGTTTCTATTGCTCAAAAGCCCCTTTAATTAATTCTTAAATTATATTTAATCGATTTACCTGGGAAATAATAATGATAATATTATTATTTGGCTAAAAAAAACCTCCAAGTTTATAGAGAATGCCTGACGACCCTGAGAATTACTATGCGTATTTGTACGGATGTCGGTTCGAGTCAAAGTGAATTCTCTGGCCTGACCGGCGTATGATTCGCCATTAACCCATCAGGACAGTCACAGGACCAGGACCAAGACCAGAAACCGTTAGGCAAACACATCGAAGGATGCGTTTTATGTCAGCCGACATCATAGCTGTCGCCATGAAGAAGGCAGCAGCGACTTCCATGGATGGATGACATTTCGGTGCGGTGACCACAGCGGTCCGCTTCCTCTGTCCACCAGACATTGTGTCAACAGAAGATCCCGAGTTACCGTTAGCCGCAGGTCCGTTGCTGCCTGATTGAGCCATTATGACAGCGGCAGAGGCAGGACCTTTGTCCTGGCCATGCTTTTTTTTCTGCTGAGTCAAGTTGTCCAACATGCCGGGCCTCGCCCTTGTCTCCGAGCGTGCATAATTTTTATCAATAAAAAGGCCATTGTCTGCTGGCCAGAAGAAAACACATACGATAATCGCTCCTGGCCAACTTCCGTTGAATCGCAGAGAGTCCGAGTATTAGTCGCTGCTTTCTTCTCTGGCCTCTTTGTCCTTCGTATTAACTGTAAAATTTGGCAAATGAAAAATGACTCCTCCGACGGACACCTCTGGCCAATCTGGACAATCATCGCGGCGTTCACACGTCTGTGGCTTGGCCAAAAATGAGTTGGCAAAACATCTGGGAAAAAATGCGGCAGTCAAAAGTTTTTATCTCAAACGAATTGTCCGTTTCGAATCCGTATTTCTTCAGCTTAATTATTGAGACAATTGAGTTGTGTTTCAAAAGGGATTCCAAACGCTTCAATACGGGTTTCTTTAATTAGAAAAGGAACTGAGAGGTGTCAGAACTTCATAAATTGCTGGATTTTATTGAGAGAACTTGAATAAAAAGATTAAAAATATATAAAAAGGGTTTTGAGAGATCTTTAATGATTTTCTAGATTTTTAAACACTCAAATGATCCTAACTTACTCAATTATTGACCGATTAGGGTCTGGTTACATTTTCTATGTTCGATTTCATGCGCAAATAAATTCTGTATTTAAAGTTTTATAAAACTGAAATATAAATTTTTTTTTATATTTTTTGCTATTTTTATAACCAATATTTGATGACCAAAATTTGAAAAAATTTAAAAACAACTTTATCTTAAAAACCGTAAGTATTTTTAAGCTGCCTTCAAAATGGGAGTAAGAAAATATATACTATTTGTGTTTACCATTTATATTGAAAATTTTATGAGCTCTGGAATGCTTGGGAAATACCTCAATTCTTATATTAAACATTAGCAAAAAGTTATTTAACTTTTGTGCAAACTGTACAGATTTTCCTTGGCGATTTCCCAACCCAAGTATTTGTATTTTCCATCTCTGAGTATTTCCCTGCCGAGGATGGAATCAATCTATATCTATATCTCAGTTTCTGGTCAATTTTGCGGCCAAGGGGCTTTAATTGTTCCTGTTCGTGGCAGACGCACCCTTTCGCGACGAGACCCGTGTCCAATCGATGCTGTCACTTTCCCGTTTAGTTTCTGCTCCTTTTCGCCTTTTCGCCTCCGAAATGGGAACTAAATGAAGGCAGAAGGAGGACGGACATGGAAGGGAGGCCGGAGTCAGCGCTTGACCAGACGAATTGCCAAACATTTTATTTAATCATGGACACGTGTCCTCCGGGGTTGATTCGGGAACGGGGATGACTCCGGCGATGCAGTATGGAGTAAGGAGTATAGGAGCGTTCAACCCTTGTGCAACCCTTGCGTGATGGGAATCTCGTAACGCCAAAGGAAAATGGCGATAAATCGATGCCAAATCCGAGGCTGGATTCCCAATAAAAATGGTGCAGAAGTCCTTAGGGAGAGCAGATCATCCGCAGATCGCAGATCGAAGATCCTCCTTGGAAGAAGAATGGCCTAATTGGCATCTTGTTGTCTTTGTGCTGGCCTTTGTGGCCTTTCTTGGCCAACAATCGAGATGTCAAGTGTGGGCCAAATAATGATGCATAACCCTTGGCCCGGCCTGGCCCGGAGGAGATGTTGCAACCGAGATTATAGATTATCCTTCGGGAACATCATAATTTCCCTGTAATCGATCGAGAGTCGAAGGCAAGGAGATCGGAGCTGACAAAAAATGTGAAAAGAACGAGCAACGAGCGACGGGCGGGCCAAACCGCACAAAGGACGATCGTCCTGTTTTTCTCCCTCTCTCTCTGTGTGTTTGTCCTGGGCCACGTGCAGAGCACACTCCAATCACAATCGCAGGCGAGAAAAGGGCACACGATCGCCGGCCAGGTGAGAAGGCGAAAATGTCAATCAGGATTCGCATATCCCCGCGTGATCGGCGACTTTTATTTATTTTATTCACTTCATCCCCCAAGCGATAGGGATCTGTCTTTTGATTCGCCAGAGCCCTCTTTGATCTGTGTTGACATTTCGCCAGGGATCGTGGATCGGGGATCGGCGAAATGTGTTTGCTCACGGCCCTAATCCCGTCCCTTTTGGGGCGTCACGATCGATTGCCAATCCTTTCCAGCGATCGCGCCCGGCAAGCGTGTGATCAGCACGTGGCGGTGCCTAGGATATTGGAGGGGATTTTATATATTTTTAAGGATATTTCTCTTGCTTACTTTGAGAGAGGAGAGATATTTGTAGTATTTAAATTATAAATAATTAATAAAAGTATCTGAAAAAGAGCTAAATCTGAAGGTTAATTAGCGGATAATAGATTTAAGAGAGTTTTATCTACATTTTCTTATCTCATATATTTAAATCTAGAATTTAAACTACTTTATTTAATGTCTAGAATATGAAATAAATAATATATTACAAACAGAATAGTTTAATTTCTTGCCAAATAATAGTAGAACCTTGATAGATAATCCAGCTAAGAAAGCTATATCATTTTTATACAATCTAAAACTCTTTAAATATTTAATTCTGCCTTAGTTTTATTAAATATAATACAGCAAGGAGGTATGAGAAATGTTCAGGATAAGATCTATCATTATTATTCATAAAGTGAGCCTTGTTTAATTTAAACCCTAAAAGACCGCTGTTTCTTAAGAGAATATATGTACAGAAATGGGGTCGAAAGTCAACGCAGATCGTTGGACTACGCTGGGGATCAGGAGACGGTGATCAGGGGCTTGAGATCATCGGAGGCACTGCTAGCTTTAGTGGGCATGACCAGTGGCTTTCCAACAGCTACCTAGGAGACCTGCCTCTCGCTGGCCCAGTTCCCAATCTCAGAGCTCGGATGCTCAAGTGATTTGGCAATTGACCTAACAATTGGGCTAAGCGCGCGATCAGTGAGCTGGGAATCTGGGAATCTGGGGATCTAGCCATCTAATCTTACGGATTTACGTGAAACTTTGCAATCGAAACTGGCCCCGGTTTCTCGAGCATTATGTGGCAATATACGAGCAGGCGAGAGTGGCCTAATCTGGCGGACTGGACTGATCCGGCCACGCTACGCGATCGAGGAGCAGATCCTTCGGGCGTAAGCTGAGATTAAATTAAAGTGTCGCAGGAGGCAGAGGCAGAGACAGGGCAGATCCAGGGGCAGGAGCGGTGGGCTTGGCCGGGACTCACCTCTGTTTTGCGCTAAATCCCCCGATCCGGCGGCCTAATCCTTTCGCTCATGAACCATGTGACCCAGTTACCCAGTCACAGCTCCTACCTGAGCCGCACTGATCCGATCCCAGGACCATGCAACCATGCAACAGTCGCGCTGCGCTACACACGAATTAACCTGATTAAAATTGTATTTTTCCCAAATTTATGGGATTAAGTTCCGTTCAAGTTCCTTTAACTCGTTTAAGCTACCGGATTTGGTTCAAGTGCGAGTGCGAGCCTGGATCCCGCGGGCCGCAGGCCTCCGGACTCAGGCCGAATCCAGGACGCGCACCTCTCTGAGCCGCCTTTTATTGGGCTGGCTTAATTAGCACAATTGTTTACAAAATTTACCTTTCGTCATGCAGCGGCAGCATCAGCATCGCCGGATCGTTACAGGCTCGTCCCAGGATCCTGCCTCTGGGCCAGGCTCGAACGATCGGCTCGGTGTGTGAAATCCGTGGCACGCACACGCCCACAGCTCGGCGTGGGTTTTGAGTTTAGAGTTCAGAGTTTAGAATCCAGAGCAGCTCGGGCCTATGTGTGAACTGAGCGGATTGCAATTCCATTTAAAAATTAGTCTAATCCATGAGCAAAGACGCTGCCCCGCAGAGGCCTCCTTAAGTAGAGTGGGCCAGTGTCCAGGCGATTTCCATTTGCCAATCAATTAGTTTGTGCAATTTAGAAATCAAAAGATTAAACAGGAGTATATGAATGTAAATCCCTTCACTATTAAAGAACTTCGCTTAAGTAACTCGGGATCTGCTGCAGTTATCTTAACACAACTTGGTATAAGCCCCAGATATTGAGTAAAATATACCACATACCAATATTAATTTAAGTACGTTCACTAGAAAATAAGTTGCCTAAAGTAACTCGGGATCTGCTGCAGTTACCTTAGCACAACCTAGTATAAGACCCAGATTTAGAGTAAAGTATACCACTTACTAAAATTAATTTAAGTGCTTACACAAGAAAAAAAGTTGCCTCAAGTAACTCGGGATCTGCTGCAGGTACCTTGGCACAACTTGGTATAGGACCTAGATTTAGAGTAAAATATACCACATACCAAAATTAATTTAAGTACGTATGTACACTAGAAAAAAAGTTGCCTCAAGTAACTCGGGATCTGCTGCAGTTACCTTAGCACAACTTAATATAAGACCCAGATTTAGAGTAAAGAATACCACATACCAAAATTAATGCAAGTCCTTACACTAGAAAAAAAGTTGCCTCAAGTAACTCGAGATCTACTACAGTTACCTTGGCACGACTTGCTCTAGAGCCTCGATTTTGAGTAAAATATACCATATACCAAAACTAATGTAAGTCCATACACCAGTGAAAAAGTTTCCCCAAGTAACTCGGGATCTGCAGCAGCTACCTTAGCAAGACTTGGCATAAGGCTTCGATAAAGAGTAAAATATATCATATACCGAATTGAATTAAATTCTCTCACCCCCAGAAAAAGCAATAACTAAAACCCGAAGTAAACTCAGTTTCCAAAGCAACTATCGCTATGAAATTTGGTACTCAACAATGACTTAGAGTTCTCAACAAGCCCATCTTATCTCGAGTGACCCATGTTTGCAGTCTGCGGCTCATGCGAGGCACTGTTATAGATGTACAAACTATTATTTATTATTTTTCTTAGATGCTCGCAGTGAAAACATTGAACATGCGGCTATTTTAAGTAACTTGGTCTACTCGCCACAGCCTCTCTGGCTAAGCAGCTGTAAAGGCTTAAGAGGTTCTCGATTGGCGCCTGGCCAGGGATTCAAACTCGTTCCCTAGAAAACGACGACGACGACGACACAAATTTTGCGCTTAAGCAAATAAAAACAAATATTTGTGGGTAAAAACAAACCGCAGACGTGGATGATTCCGCCGGCCCTAAGGCCTGTTGGTCATAGAAAAACAAATCGTTTGTATGCCCTGTGGACCGAGCAGAAACACGTGCCCGTGCCCACTTATTATATTTTCGTTGGACTCCGAGATTCGAGATCCGAGTTCCGAACTTCCAACTCCTTCGGCGGCCATTCATGCTGGAAAAACAAAAACGCAAGTCAAGGCAAGACTGGATTTTGAGGCCCTTTTTCCCCGACATAAAGTTGCAATATGTTGTGTATTAGGAGTCAGAGCAGCCTCGATCCCCGTGCCCATTCTAGATCCGGACCTCGATCCCCGATCGCCGATTCCCGATCCCATTCAGGACCAACGCACGCGAGCGGCGACGCCCCCTCGAGATTAATGAGGATGTGCGGCGTTTGTTTACTCTGCTATAGCGACGCATATTCCCGGGCCGAGTCCTGATTCCAAACTCGAATCCTTTCACTGGACATGGGCATGAGCCACATGTGTTCGTTTTCCAGCTGCTGACCACACTGGACACTGGACACTGAACGCTGACTGCTCATTAGGCAGCCTTCCACTTAAGCATGAGTTGGCTGTTTTTGCATCTTTGATAAATTAACCAAGAAGAGCCAACAGCCAACAATGGGAGTTGGCTCGTGTGTACTCCTCAAGCAACTCCTGCAGCAGTTATTCGGTTTGGCCCTTGGACATGGTCCAAGACAAGCTGGGGACATGTTATGTCCCAAGTTCAAAGCGATCCGACTCGTAGCATGAAAACTATCTCATGTAACTGGGGATCTTTTGGAGCTATCTCAGCAGGACTTGGTATAGGACCTCGATTTAGAGTAAAATATTTCATATACTAAAATTAATAATAATCCCTTCACTAGCCAAAAACTTGCCTCAAGTAACTTGGGTTCTACTGCACCTAACCTAGCAGGACTTGGTATAGGACCTCGGTTTAGAGTAAAATATTTCATATACCAAAATTAGTGAAAATCCCAACACTAGCAAAAAATTTACCTCAAGTAACTTGGTCTCTGCAGCAGCTACCGCAGCAGGAATTAGTATAGGACTCCGAGTTAGAGTTAAATATAGCATATACCAAAATTAATGTAAATCACTACACTAACAAAAAAACTTGCCTCAAGTAACTTGGGTTCTACTGCAGCTATCTTAGCAGAAATTAGTATAGGACCCCGATTTAGAGTAAAATATAACACATACCAAAAATAATGCAAGTCTAGGCACTAGCAAAAAATGTACCTCAAGGAACTTATGTTCTAATGCAGCTAACTTAGTTCGCTTTCATGCAAGGCTTTAATTGAGTGTTAAATAAACTATATCCCAAAAATGAATTTAATCACCAAACTGGTGGCCAAGATCATTAAACTAACTTGGTCTGTGCTATAGTTAGGAATATGTAACTTCCTAAGGCATCTTGAAAATAGTATACTTTACCAAGTTTAGACACAGAGACAAAAGCATGTGTATGGCTGGCCAAGTCGAGAGGCTTCTCTCACTTCGAGCATAACCCAAAATCGATTCGTTTGCCACACTCCAAGAGAAAGGATCAAGCTAGGATTCGTGGTAGGCGGCTGCTGAGGAACTTTCTTCCAGCAGTTCCTTTGAATCGTTCCCAGCCAACAATTAGTCGTGTGGCTCGTGTACCGAAACAATTCCACAGCCAGCGGTCCAGTCCCTAGTCCTGAGTCCTTAGTCCTCTCCTAATTATGCGTCGAAAAATTGAGCGCCTCAAATTACACGCAGGACAAAAACGCAACATGAGCCGAAGAAATGGGAAATGGTGATCCCGATGGTAATGGAGTTGGAAATGCAAATGCAAATGCCATTCGAGTTAATTAATCACGGCAACTCCTTGTGGCAAATTGTATGCAAGAGCAAGAGCAAGAGCAAGAGCGGGGAGCCCAGAAATCGACCGGAACCGAGGATCATTAGGAGTTCCAGGGTCCAGAGCTAAGATGGCGTGGCATATGTGAGTGAGTGCCCCTTTTGAGAGTGGAAAACCCTGCCTAATGGCCTCCGCTGACAGGCGAAACAATAAGCGCTCCATATAGAAGATATATATAGTGCGCATATATATGCGATATAGTCTGGCTTTGTTTCCAAAGGATGCCTGGGGTCAGTTCCCAGGAGCGAACTCTTTTCTGTCCGCTCCGCTGATCTCTATTTGGCAAACAGACCCGAAATTGACAAAAAGATAATCGAAGGGTAAGACAGGAAGTGATCTGCCTTCGATTCCGCATCGCTTCCACTTGTCTGGCCACAAATTCGAGGTCTTGTTGTCGGTCGGCTGACCAGATAATCTTATAATATTGAGATGCCCTGCCTCTCGGGTTTCCTCTCTATATCGATGACAAAGGCCCGAGCTGGAGTAGGAGTCGGGGCAGGTGAGCCAGAATCGATTTAGTGGGAGAGGAGGAGGTATTTGGCCCAATTTCGGGACAGCAACTAATTCCGGGCAGCCCCCTTTTGTCCCCAATAAATGTGTCAACGCGCCAAATTGATGAATGGAGCTGGAGCCACCCCTGCTGGGCGCTCCCCCCCCAGAAGTAAGACACAGAAGGGTTGAGACTGCCAGACAGCAGTTGAAGGAAATTGCCAAAAGTGACCGCAAAATCCCACCGAGCAACCACTTGTAATCAACCCACAGGCAGGCCATCGTCATCCTCATCCCCATTCCCATTCCAATCCCCGTCCGGGTCCATCGTCCGGTCTTTGTTATCATTAAGCAACCGCCGGAACCCGAATCCGAGACCCAGACCAAGGGAACCCTTTCATTTGCGATAATGAAAGTGCCCCCGATGCTGTCTGTCGCCTGCTATTTATTTATTAAATGCAAGACTCTCCCTCGCTGGACAATGGACTCGGCGTCTGGGTCTGGGTCTGGGTCAGCTGGCACAGCTGTCACATTTTCCCTAAGCCCATCTCTGGGCTCCGTCACCCACTATATATGCTAGTATCCCCCGACTCCCTCGTCCGCTATCTTCTGGGCTCTGGCTTTAATGAAGTTGCCGGGGATTCATGGCACGAAAACCAGTTTCCCATTTAGGATTTACTCACAAAATGAAGTCGCCCCCGGTGGTGGTTTCTCACATCCACTCCAGCTGTGGCTTCTGCCTCTGATTGGTTGATGTCCGTCCCCGACTCCTGTTCCCTTCTGCCGAGTCCTTGACGGAGTTTCGGCAGCGAGTTTACGATATATCATTGAGGATGCGATGAGGGCACTATTATATCGCCGCCAAAATGGCGCAATCTCCGGCAATGGAGGATATCACGTAATATGGCGATGCGAGATCGGAAACTAAGGGTTTGGGCACTTGGAAAGTGGGTATAATTTCACTTTTAAAGTATCTTAAATGGTTGTATTATCTTTTATAATTATTAACTTAATTTTTGAGTTGTTTTAACAGGCTTATTGTTGGGTAGTTTTTAGTAATTTGGTTTTATCTTAATCGTTCTTTGGGAACTATGGAAACTCGTGGCTTTCTTAGGCATTTGAGGCTATCATATAATGTTTAACTTGGATTTAAATAGTGTTATTAGAGATAAATAATATAATATAAATAAATATAGTTTCTCATACGTAAATAAATACACGATTATATGCCAAGATCACTTACAGATCTTTGTTATATAGCGCGTTGTCCAGACGACGTTTCGGTCTCTCACCATCAAGACCATCTTCAATGGACTCTAAATAAATAAATATAACTAAAATACTTTCATCTTATGATTATTCTCTTGTTATTATTACATTATTCCTAACTTATTTAATATATATTATTAAATAAAGTTAGGAGATCTTGAGGAGAAGCAGGAACATTCATCTCTTGATTAAGGTCTTGAGGAACTACGATATTGTTTTAGTAACTTGTAGAAAATATATTTTAAAAGTCACATTTATGTAAGTAATTATCGAAATAGATATAGGAATAATATTTAGGAGAAAGAGATACACATTTCTTTACAAAAACGACTGAAAAGTTTGCTTTTACTTGAAATAAAATGCTGAAGCAGCTTGATCCTCTCAATCTTGGCTCAAAATCGAGTTTAACTTTGCAGTTAGCCAGGATGAAGTCACTTGCATCCGCGTATCTAACCCGGCTTACAGATCTCCCATAGATCTCTGCCGGATTACGCGTCCCGGGCCACGCAATATTATGCGAGATTAACTTGAGGCCGCCAGATAGTCAGGCTTAGTCTCCCTGGCTTACCTGCCTTAGTCACCTGTCGGATCAAGCCCGAGCTTCGCCAAATATTTGTGTTGCCCTTCCGGGAACGAAGCCAGAGGAAAAAAAAACTGCACTTTTGCAGATGAAAATGAAAATTATGAAATGATATGCGAGAGTCCAGCCATCTAGCCATAATTTTGCAGGAACCTAAAGGACAATAGCCTAGAAGGCAAAATGGGAAATGGGAAATGGAAAATGACAAAACGGCAAATGGCACATTTTGCCACCTACAAAACTCGGCTCACAAAAGGCTTAAACCGCTTAAAGACCGTTTAATCTCATGGATTTCTCGGCTCTCTGTCGTTTTTAGTTTCATGTGAAAAAACTGGAGACGAGACTCGGAAATTGGCAAGCCAAAAGGCAAATCTCGAGGAGATCGAGGAGATCGAGGCAACGGGAACGGAAGAGCGGATACAATGGGCGTTGCCCGGCCGGGTTAAGTGCTCATATTACGAGCTGGCCAGGAGTGACTCCTGGTCGACGGGAAAAAAAGAGTTAGGCGGAACGAGGGGGGGCTTAGGACGCCTGGGATTCCCTTTATTTCGATTGTATCTGGGCAGCATCCGTTCCGGCAGCGAGATCCTGCTGCAGGGATATGCTGATCGGGAGATGGTGCGAACTGACAATTGACACAATTACCAGGAGCAGGGCCAGGACGCTGCAATCTCATTTTGACAGCACTTATTGTCCTGGCCAACAACGGGAATCGGGGAATCGGGCAACGGGAATCGAGGATCAAGGATAGAGGATCGAGGACCTAGAGTAGGAGGAGGAGCAGTAACAGTAGCGGTCCGAGGAGCCATTCTAACGGGGTTTCGTAGGCGGCTTTGCCCTGGAATCGAAACAATAAGACAAAGGTGCTGAAAGGATGCCAGAGAAAGGACACTCGCATTCAGCGATCACAAAAGGTGTGAAAATTTCAAGAGCCGCTTGATGGATCGCAACTCTTTTTATGTGGGCTCGCCCAGCACTTTGATTAACTCTGGGATCGGGATTCCCGAGTCCGGATGCCTCCTCCTCGGGCCTCTAACGGTTCCACGCCCGCCTCACAATGGAGGATGGCAGCTAATCAACAGTAAAATGCATAAAATTAAGTGAGCAATGAAGGGGGATTACTGGGAACTGGGAATGAGGGTCGTGTCTCTCCCGATTCCCAGTTATTAGAAATGTTTCACATTTTCCGACATAACTGTACAGAGAGAGAGATAGAGAGTGAGGGAGAGTGAGAGAGTAAGAGAGTGAGCGTGGCAGAGTGAGGGAACCTAGGACAATGGCCTAAACGTTGACAGTTCATCAAATCGAATGATGCATGCAAAATGAAGATTCCCCGCAATAAATGTATAAAGATACGAGTTGAATGGCTATGCACTGAGGAAAATAAACCCAGAACTCTAGAGGGTAATACCTAATAAATACTGATTTTAATTCAGGAAATTAAGCATTTTTAAAGAGAATAAAATACGTTTTCTACCTCTTCGGTACTAATATCTTAAGTAGCCCTAATGGTGTCATCACACAGAGCACAAGTTTTCATTAATTACAGTTTTCATTAGAGAAATTTGACAGCAGCCATAGGATTTTACTTAAGTGTGAGCAAGACGAATATACGCACTTTCAATGAGAGATTAATACTTTCAATGAGAGTATTAATCTCTCATTGAAAGTGCGTATAGTCGTCTTGCTCGCACT
>JAEIIF010000611.1:0-13216 GCA_018874455.1 Drosophila trapezifrons
TTTTTTTTTTTTTTTTTTATAGACACACACAACAACACATTGAAGACAAAAACCAAAAGAAATAACAAAAATGTACAAGGAAATGAAAATAAAATCATAAATATAAAAATTAATAAATAAATAGGGATTATTTACAGACGAATACACAAAACATATATCTTCTTTATTTGGGTTGGTTTCGGGTTTTATGGATGGTTTAATTTTCTACATATTTCATAAAAGTTTCCTTTTATTTTGATAGTTTTTGGTTTGGGTATAGTTTGGTTGATTTGCAAAAACATTGACGACATACAACACATATAGAAAAATTTTGAATAGACAAAATACAAAAAAAAAAAAAACATAAATAGGTGACGGGGAAGGAAGGGTGTCAAAAAAATGAAAAATATTTATAGGGGGGGACAAAAATATGACAAAATATATAGACATAAGTGAACACCAATCGAGTTCTTTATGCTGCTGCACCAAAACCAACGAAAAATGTCGACAAAAATTGGCAACAAAAATGTACTTACGTCTCCTCGCGGGTCTCCTCGACAACCTCCTCCTCCTCGGAGCTGCTTTGGAGTTCGTAACGAAACGGAGTTGGTTTGGTTTCATTTTTGGATTGGGTGGTGTTTTTTTTTGTTTTTTTTTTCAATAATATTATTCATTTTTGATATTTTTTTGTGTGAGGGTGCAGGGTGCAAACACGGATGCACGCGCACACAGTGCAGAAGGGTGAGATTGTTGTTGATTTGTTGTTGAATTGTCGTGTGGTTGTTGTTGAATTGTTGTTGATTGTTATTAGTTGTTGATTTCAAAAGAAACGAAACGACAACATTAGCGGTCGGTCGGAACAGAGATCATGGTTTTGTAGGTGGTGGTGGTGGTGGGTTCACAGTTAGGATCGTGTTTCGGGAATTGGAAATGCATGGAAATAGATAAGAAGGAGTACAGATCAAAATAGGTGCCACAAGTACGTGTGCTCTGGATGATGGCCTCAACGTGATGGCAAAAAATCGTCTCACAAAAATCCATGGTAGTAGTCGGGTGTCAAAAGGGGGTTCAAAACTATATTGGATACTCCGCTTTAAATTAAATATGTTCACTTTATTAACACTAGCAGTGGTTATTTATTACATTTTCTATTCATATTTTTCCGGTCAGCCACGGCGGCGTATACTTAATATCTCTGTCGCGACGTATACTTAATATTTGAGCTGCTTATTTTGCTTATACTTACGTGTACTCTTCATCGTCGGACATGGTTACGGTTTAGGGTTGAAAAAACCTATAAAAAATAAAAGGGAGAACGGAAAACGTTGAGTTAGTCAGCTTGGATATTTTTTAAGCATTTATTAAGCGATCAAACAGGGCTGCCATAGGAGTTGTGTGTCCAAAATGAGTTACTTTTTGGAAAACAAATTTATATTTAATCAAAAATGATTTTATTTTGTACTTTTTTAAAGCTTTTCAGTTGATTTTAAGCCCGTAGCTAATTCTGTGGCACCCCTGTCTATGGCGTTAAATGGAAATTAAAGCATCAACCGAAAATTAACAACTTAAATCGTTCAGATTCTTTTCCTTTTAGAATCTATCCCAGGTTTATAAATTTAAATAGTTTAAGAAACCTTTTCCTTTAATTCTTTTTGTATTTAATCAAAATTTTACGTTCGCTTTTGATTTTAAATATTAAAGTAAGCCAATTGTTGTTCAGGATCTCACAGACTGGCAGCAGCAACAATCACGTTCACAAGGATATGGATCCTATAGAACTTGTTAATAACAGTTCCAAGGTTTCACTGTACTTTCGGCTACAACCCAGCCAGAAACAACATTGATTGCCTTGATAGTACTCTATAATTAGACGAATATGTCCCCCTAAATAAGATATATACAATCGGCCACGGCATCGGGCATCGGCCATGTCATAAGACGTACATATACGATATGTATCCCGTCTCTATGTAGCCAGAAAGAGAGGGGTGGAGGCAGAGAGGGAGAGAGAGACCTGTCTTTTTTTAGCCGGCAACAATGTCTTGGCTTGTCCTCACATCATAATCTTCCACAATATAAAATCAACAACAAATTCCTTTCGCTCTAAAATTATTTAATTTTTTCGTGCTATCTATATATGCTCGTTTATGGCTAAGTGTGTGTGTGTGTGTGAGGGAGACAGTAATGGTCTGATCTATGTATATCGGTGTTTTCATTTTTTTTTTTTGCTCCGATTTTTCTGAATGCGTTTGGGATTAAAAATAGCACGTATTGAATTTCCCTTTTGGCCGAAAGCTACTGCCGAAAGCACGCGAAAAAGCTTGAGAAGCTTCGGTTCTTTTCGAGAGAATTTGAAGATTTTTGTATTTTTTTTTTTGTATTTTTTTTTACCTTGGCACTAAATCAGAAAGTCTAGAGAAGCAAAATAAAGTCAACCCATGCGTAGTATATATTATATAGTACATATATGCAAAATTATTAGGCATGACATTTATATATATCAAGAAATTCTTTGATTTTCTGGCTTGCCGCAGAATTCCATATTTCTGATGCATTTATTGGGTTCCGCTGCATTTTCTGGGTTTTATTTTTAGCTCTAGATAAACTGGGTCATTTTGGGATATAGCAAAAAATGCCTGTCTGAGGTTTTCCTGACCTAATCATAGGGAAATTTTGGCATGTGCCATTCATAACTCACTTATAGTGAGCGGAAACAGGTTTTCTGACCAATTTCTGGACTTGACAACTAACTGGAATAACATTTTTTATTTTTAAACATGGGGTTTCTATATAAGAAGTATTTTTATTATTATATTTTGTAAGTGTTTCCCTTAAGATCTTTCTTTAATATTATTTGTAAACTTGAGGTTTTCAAGTTCATCATGTGAGCTCTATCCCATGGAGATCTTTTGGAAAAATCTCTGGGAAAGCTGTCGCAAAATCACGTTGGGAAACCACCTACGCCTTTTTTCGATTTGCCTAAACTTTCTGGCGTATACATTTCGCCCAAGATGTCTCATTCAAAGCTTTCCATTTACATATATGTATATTCCAAAAGATTCCAGATCTGTGCGGGTGTCTCTCTCTCTATAGCTCTATATATCTCTAAGATCTAACAACCGAATCGATGGCGCCTGCGCCGAGTGCTACGAAAAAGTTGTAGCCGTGTATTTTCGGGTTTTTGTATCTGTATCTCTGTGTCTGTATCTAGATATAGTTGTGTGAGTCTTGGATATTTTGCCAAGGTAAAATCACACATACAGAGACACCAAACGAATTTATTTTTACAATTCAAAAAACAAAAAAAAAAAAGGGAAAAAAAAAAGAAAAACGAAATTTTTGAGAATGTTCCTCTCAGATCATATAACACTTTCGGTTCGGTTCGAATCGAATCGAATCGCTTAGATATATGTATATATTCCTGTCTGGCTGTGGTGGCTTTTATTGTTGTTGCTGCTCCTTATATTTTCCTTGTTGTTGCTGGTTTTATTTGTTGTTGCTGCTTGCCTGGGAGCATTTTCATTTATTTTTAGTTAACAAAAAAAATTGAAAAAAAAAGGTTGATAGTACTTGTAGAGAAAATACGCTTGAAATGGTTTTTCTTTAGAGTTTCGAGTTTGAGAGTTTTAGTTTTTCAAGTTAATTGCACTTTTGTTTGGTTCAAAACTCGTTTTCATTTTGTTGATGTTGCACTTTAAAAAAATGTTGAAAAAAAATGGTATGTTATATAAGACAAGGTTTTCCATATTTGTTGATTAAACGTTCGTTGGATTTAGTTCATTTTTCTTATTTTTTGGGGGACAACACAGTCCTCCAAAGGATTCGTTTTCGGTTATTCATTCGAGTTGAAGTTTTTCGGTTGTCATTTATTTTTCGAGTTATTCTTTTTGTTTTTTTTTTTTACTTTTTACACTATTTGTTTCTGTTTTTCGATTCTTTTCGGATGATGCAGTAGAAGTAGGAGGTGAAGCAGCAGTAGAGCAGAGTAGGAACAGAAAAAAAAACTTACTTAGGGAGAAAGAAACAAATTGAAATCTCAACTAAAGTCCGAGCAGCTGACGTCGTAGGAGCGAATGCTGCGGTTCGACTAAACAGACTGACGATCTAAGGCGCTGCTACACGTTATGTTAAAGAATTTTTCGTGGCGTTCGCGGAAAAGCCTCGCAGCCCCCTCCACACACACACACTTGCGACGGATCCGGCCGATCTGGCCGATCTCTCGCCGACTTTGTCTATATAATACTGCGTTCGCTGCGAAAATGGCCAAGTGCGAACGGGCCAGGCATATGCTGGCGATGTGGCAACAAGTGGGTGTGGGTGTGGGTGTGGGTGGGTGTGCGTGTGTGCTGGGTGTTGGGAAAATGTTCTCAGGTGAAACATAAACTTGTGCTCCCCACACACACACACACTCGTACATGTGTTCCATATCCCCGAGCAGATCTCCAATTGGCCAGAGCGAGAAGGCACACCGGAGGCTCTCCATACATATAGTATATAGTATATAGCATATAGTATATGGCCAGATCATAAGTAAATAGGCACACATTTGTTTTTGGAATCAAATATCGTAGAACATAAATTTCACAGCCATTAAGAATCGGCCTGCATATATCTGGACCATGTACATGAGTATTAAAACAAAATATATATCTATAGATTCTGTACGGGGATAGTTGCAGTATTTGAACCCCAGAGTGCACGCCCTACAACTCTCCCATATGTATAAACATAAGATATATATATATTTATCGGATAGATCTGCGGATCGTGCTGACGTCGAACGGCCTTTGGTGCCCCATCGCATTGCCATTTGTCTAACACTTGAATCTATTCGTCACTGGTCCGATTTTCTTTTTTTATTCTCTTCTATTCTTGTTGTTATCTTTCCTATTTTCTATTGTCTTGGATATACTTTCGCCAAATACTTTTATATATGCCTGTACCCTGTGTCACCTTTGGTTGTCGATTTTGATTTGTATTCAAAGATAATATAATATTTTTGGAATATAAGTTACTAGGTTAAGTAGCTTCAAATGGGTCTTGTAAATATTTTGTTAGCCTCTAAATAGCCTCTAAGTTTGCCGACTAGCGAGTAAGGGCTGTGGGCAACACTGCTCTAATTAAATCCATCCTATTAGGTTTTGACATGGGCCTAAAACTTATTTATTATCGATTCAGGTAGAGTAGGAAATGGAATTGGCATTGGATTCATAAGAATTTATTTAGAATTAACCAAACTAAGGGAAGACGTTTAAGATAGAATTCCCAGCATGATATAGCCTTAACCTGATATTAACGAAATGTAATATTAAGCTACTAATAAAAAACATTGGCTTATCCACCAACAGTTTAATATTCAAGCCTTGTTTATTTGTTTTGACAATATATTGATTTTATTTTCACAAAAGGTCAAGTTTTCATACATCTTGAGTCTTTGAATCTGCAAAAAACTATTTCCTTAAGTTTAATTTAATTATAAATTAAAATGTAAACAGAAAAACCATCTAGTTTTTAGCTGTTTTATGTTAATTTTCAATTTGTACATCATTTTATTATAATGGTTATTCAGGGGGACTTAAAATCACTTTAAAATGTGACCAAATTTATGAGTTTTAATCGAAGAAAGTTGGGGTTGTCTTTTCTTATTTAATGTTTAAGCAATACAGAGTAAATATGCCTTTAACTATATAATATAAACTATTGCGAGGGTATACCACTTAAATGTTTGCTTTAAGAGAAGCTCTTTCTACGCTGTAAAGTGCATATATAGAGTTGATTTTAAAGATAATTAACTGTGTCTAAAAATATTGACGTTCTGTAAAATTTTTATTACTTTTCTAGCCTATTTAATGTTATAGTTAGCTAACCTATTGCAACAACCTCCTTAGAAATATATACTAATTAACCATTAAAAACTTATGTCTCCCAGACTTGGCTTAGTTTCTGGTTTTCGTACTTATTCAAGCCTCCTCTAATACATATAATATAGTGGCAGACTTTTCGAATTACCATATAGTTGGAAAGTTTCGCATTTGTTTTGATTTCGTTTTGGGTTGCCGCCCGAAACCGCGCCAGTCTCTTAAATTTAGAACATTTTTGTATCTGCACCGATGCAAATACGTACATAATATATATATGTATAAATATATATATTCGGAGCGAGAGAAATGTGTGCCTTTGGCTGTATCCGTTGGATATGGGTCCGGTCCGGTGCGGTCTGGGTATTACGGATTGCTTGCCAAGATTGCAGCAGATTGCAGAATGGCAATGGGGCTCAGGTGAGCAGGATGTAGCCTTAGATTATCAACCGGGTTCCATATGCCCCCGGGGCTCTTCGGTGGCCATATGGCCATCTGGGTTCCACATAACGTTTATCCATGGGATAAACAACTTTGAACTTATAGCACACACATCGGGCCATAATCCGTACAAGAAAATGTATGAAAGTGCCACTATATCCCTGGTGCAGACGTGGGTGTATCCACATACTTTTCGAATTTCGGTGGGTATTCCTTCAACTGAATTTCAATTCGCATCA
The DNA here is from genome assembly GCA_018874455.1 of Drosophila trapezifrons. NCBI lineage: Eukaryota > Metazoa > Arthropoda > Insecta > Diptera > Drosophilidae > Drosophila > Drosophila trapezifrons. Next base: position 6,518 of record JAEIIF010000611.1, read on the forward strand.
TCTTCGGAATCAGGGAATAACAAATAGCACAGTTTCGGATTTTTGTTGTTCTATTTTTGGGCGATTTGTGTGGGCGCCTTCGTCTGTAGCCTTCGGCTTTTTAGTGCCGATCGCATGCACGAAGTCCGCGAGCAACCGATATAAATATATACATATATATTAAAGTATGCGCATATATGTATTTGTTTAAATATCTTCTATGTGTCTATCTATAGGTTAGCTCTCTGGGGCGTCGATGTTTACGGGCAACTGTCGGCAATTATCTGCATAGATCATAGAATAACATAAACAATATCCGATCGGGATCTGGATAATCTGGAAAAATTATTTAATTCCATCGGAATTGCCATCAAAAACTGATGAATTTGAAAAGTGGTTAGGAATGGCTATGGAATTGAATATTATCTGGAGATAAAGGGTATTTGTTATCCATCTTCCACCTTCTCGATCTTTTATTAATGATTCAACCCGTGTCCATAATATTTACCATTTTATATTATTAAAAAGTTTATACTACACAAACTCGTGTAATATTATTGTAGTCCTGTCCATATAAATAATAAAAATAAAGCGATAATAAATAAAATTAAATTAAACAAGAGAAAATCACATACAAATATTTATTTTGGATGTATTACCCAGATGAAAACTTTTCAATTATCTCGCTAACCAAGTTCTTATATTTATTTTATTTACCATTTCCATTCCCGTACTTATTTTATATCAATTATTTAATTCTGTCAAAGATATATCTAAGGCTGGTCCATAAGATTTTAATGAATAAGGTTGATTCAGCCAGGCAAACATATTTTGTAAAGAACAAACAACTCGCGGCGTGCCAATTTTAGATTCTATATGTTCGATGTTCGGTTTAAAAATAAGCAAAGTAAGCAAACCAAATTAAATGAAATGAAATGAAAACGAACCAACAACAACAACAAATAGAAACAACAACAAAAAGAGAAAAAGAAACAACGGAAAAATCCATAGGAAAAACGTTGAAGAGAGCTGAAAATATGAAAACGTTTAAGAACGCCAACATACAGGGGCAGTTTATATAGCATTTATGTTGTGTCTACTATATGTATAGTATTACACGTTTATTTTCAGATGTTGTTTTTCTCCTGTTGACAATTTTAAATTTATGTATATTCCAAATTGCAGTCTTATTGGCTAATTTTTATGCGATTGTTTATTTTTATATTGCACTAATGTACGATGTATATGTATGGTAAAACCAATAAATCGACTAATAATAATAATGTTTAAACGTTTAATATATTATATTATCTATTCCAGTGAAATGCAAGGTACAAATTTTAAATATTAATAATTTGAAGGTACCTTTTTAGGCTTCATTCCAATGGTAGGTATATGTAAGAACAGAGAAGTAATGATCGGTCCCAGGTGGGTAGGGTAAGATATTGAAAATTCAACTTTTTTTTAATTACAAGTGAGTGTTATGGTTCAATATTTATTTAAAATTCGAAAACAAATAATTATTTGTAACTCTTATTATTAATATTACAAAATAAGAGCTAAAAATTATTTAAAAAAAAAAATTTTAATTAAAATGTATCCTCTTTCTGAAAAGTCCTTCCAAAAATAAGGTATACATAAATTTCTTATCGTCGCAGTCCAATTTTTTTTTGGGTTATTTACTCCTAACTCTTATTTACAAACCCAGTTTTTTAATATTAGCATTTCCTTGGATTCTAGGAACCATTTAAGTTTTATTAAGTCACTTTATCTAAAAAATAAGTTCAGTGGGCAGTTTTTTCGATAGTTCGAATCCTAGACAGGGCTTTGAAGGGTGATTTAATTGTTTATTTATTTCGGAGTTGGCAGCTGAAAGTGAGGTGATTTATTTGCCCACCATCGCAAAGCCGGAAGCTCCATTCACATCGGTTTATAAAGTGTTCTTTTAAGCTGACTTTTAAATTTGATTGCTGCTACTGTTATCGATAACTGCTGAGACCATATATTTATCGGTCTTGAGTACAGCTTTGGTGCCTGCACCGTGATTGGTCACACTACAAACCGGCATTATGAAGAACATCAAAAATTGCGTATAAAATCCGTGTTGTTTTAGTCTAAGGTTCTATATTTGTATAGAAAAATATAAGCCATGATCGCTTAAGCGGTTTGCCCACAATATTAATCAAACAATAAATATAATTAAATTAAAATCGTGCGCTAGCCCGCTCTGCAGTGCTGTTCCGGTATTCTTTGGTATATTCTACCTGATTGCCCTCTGGTCACACCGCCGCACCCACACACACAGACAGCTCGCTCGACCGCAGAACCAATTGAATTCTTTTAATTTACAATTATTAACAACTTCCATCGAGGTGTGGATAATATGAACTGTAGCGGTGGACGGGGCTAATCGATTGACACATTTGTCGTCCGGGTCGCAGCAACCACAGCGCTTAGAGTTCGTCGTGCGCCGGAAAAAGTGCCACGAGACGACGAGAGAGATCGGGGAAAATAAGCGAAAAACTCGTAGAACTCGGGGGAAATGCGCTCTACCGGCGGGTATGTTAAATCAATACTGGTACTGGCCGTGATGGTCACGCTCTTGGCCGCTCCACTGGCGGTGCTGGCGCGGAAACACCACCTGGAAGTGCGCGTAAGTACAGTTCTCGTTCGCCCTCCTGTGCCCCGGAGCACCTGACTCACACACACCGTTGACCTGTCTACCCCGCAGAATGACAGGCGTCCGTACATCGCACTTAGCACCTTCGGATTCTACACCAATGGCCACCTGGACGTGCAGCTCAGCAAGCTGACGATCGATGAGGAGCAGTCCACGGATTTGGTGAGGATTAACCCGGGTAAAACCCATACTCTGCCGCCGATCTAACTCTGTGTGTTTCCTAACTAGTTGGGCCTGTCGCTGGACAAGACCACCATTGACCAGCTGAATCCGTACCTGGACTCGCACCAGAACAAATGCATTCTGGAGGAACCGCCCAAGCTGCAGACCAGCGGACCCATACTCTTCTTCGTTCTGGATCTCAAGGAGTTGAAGTAGGTTTACCCCGCTCTTATGCCTATTGTGCTCCCGCTTATTTCCTGCCTTCTCTCCGCCAGAGTCCTTGTGAAATGCTCGCCGGAATGGGCCAACATGCACATCTACAAGGACATCACGGCCCGGACCAAGCGTAATTCCCGTCTGGAAAAGGTCAGTGATTCGGTGCTGTTCCGGCAGACGCGTGATGTGCCTCCTTACATGGGCGAGGACCCCGATGACTCCATGGAGGATCCCCCGGAACAGGAGCCGCCGTCTGACATAAAGCTCTCCTCACCGGCGGTTGCTGGCAAAATCGAGTTGCCGAAAGACGAGGCGGTGTCTGCCCAAAAAGAGGATTCCGTTGCTAAGAAACAGCCTGCGGTTCCCAAACAAGAAGTTCCTTCCCAGCCACAAGCTGCTGCTCCTGCCCAGCCACAAGCAGCTGCTCCTGCTCAGCCACAAGCTGCTGCTCCCGCTCAGCCACAAGCTGCTGCTCCCGCTCAGCCACAAGCTGCTGCTCCTGCCCAGCCACAAGCAGCTGCCGCTGGCCAGTCTAATGATGCCATTAAGCCGGAAGTTAAAGCAGAAGTTGCCCCCAAACCGGTGGAACCCATCTTCAAGGTCACGCCCGAAAGCAAAGCGGAGGAGCCGGCAGCCAAAAAGGAGGAAGCAAAAATAGTTAAACCAGAAGCAGCTAAGGAGGAAGCTATAGAAGCACCCAAGGTGGCAGCAGCGCCCGTTGTTCCTGTTGCTTCCGTTGAAACCAAAGACATTGGCAAGAAAGATGATGATGACGATTCAGATGGCATTCCAGAGCAAGCCGTGAATAATTTCTTGCCTCACGAATCCGATGCTGAAGACGATTTATACGCAGTCAGTTCGTTCAAGCAATCGCAAGAGGATCTGTGCAAGGACTCGACAATGCCGCTGCTCAAGGAGACGGATGCCAACGGCGTCAACTACTACAGCTTTAACTTCTCCATGCTGGTAGCCACGTTGCAGGATGAGGGCCTCTACAATCTCTATTTCCATGCCTGTCCCAACTATCACAGCCACAGCAAGGTTATGTCCTTTAATGTGAGTAAAAATTGCACATCTTTGGTTGGGAAATGGAATTAAAATCAATGTTGGTGTAAGCTTATGTTTAGGCTTGAAGTTTAGAGAGTTTATATGTGTTTTTTTTCTGAAAGATAGGAGTTATACACGGCCGGATATTCATAAGACTTAATAGACCCTATCAAAACGTGTGTACTGCCTGAAAAAGCTTTTAAAGTAATGTAATATTTATCTACTGTTCTTGTGAGGCAAGTTATTACTGAAAAGTTGTATAAACACGTTTTATTATCGGGGGCATTACCTTACCGGGCCCTTAGATAACCGGTAGTTCCCGGACTTTATGATTTTCTCCTCGATCCCTCTCTTTTCATTTATATTTTTACATTTAGCGCGTTTTTAATGATTTTCTCCTGCTTGTAGTCTCGCCATCTCGTTTTTATTCAAAGCGGCCTTATGTGTGTGTGACCTTTGCTGACTCTAAATAGTTATACCAATCTTTCTGAACCCAAAAACTATTCATTTAAATCAAGAAATCCACAAATGAAAGTGTAACTTGGCCACACGTAACATCAAAAGATAGAACCTTCATCCCATCATCGTTTATGATTTATATAAGGCATAAACTATTATTAGGCAGGCTATATATTGATTAGGGAGGTTTATAAAAACCTGTTTTCATCAACAATTCTATAAAAATACCTTTTTAATCGTTTATCATACTCTATATTATAATTTTTATGGTAAAGGCAGGGTTAACAACCTAATAACACTTTAATGTCTAATTTTACCAATCAAATATTGACGACTTCTTTGTTTTTCTTCTTTTTTTAGGTGGACATTGAGGAGAACAACAATGGCAATTACTTGTCCGCTGGCGAGATGCCGCTACCCGCCTTGTATTTCATGATGAGCCTGCTCTTCTTCCTCTCCGGTCTTTTCTGGGTGTTTATCTTGAAGAAGAGCAAGTAAGTTTGCTGAAGAATCTTCCTTTTCCCCTCGATTTGTATTAATTTGAATATATTTTCTTACCACAGGCACACAGTATACAAAATCCACTATCTGATGGCCGTGCTGGTGTTCCTCAAATCCCTCTCCCTGATGTTCCACTCGATCAACTATCATTTCATTGAGAAGCGGGGGGAGCATGTGGAGACCTGGGCCATCCTCTATTACATTGCTCACCTTCTCAAGGGCGCTGTGTTGTTCATCACCATTGTGCTCATAGGAACTGGCTGGACATTCATTAAGCACATTCTCTCCGACAAGGACAAGAAGATCTTTATGATTGTCATACCGCTGCAGGTGAGTTTTATCTATAAATAGTTGATGTATTATTTGTATTGTTTATTCCTCTTTCGTGTAAGGTCCTGGCCAACGTGGCTCAGATCATTACCGACGAATCGGACCAGAGCGATGCCGAGTTCCGCACTTGGCACAATATATTCTTCTTCGTGGATCTGCTGTGCTGCGGCGCCATCCTGTTCCCAATTGTGTGGTCCATCCGACATCTGCACGAGGCATCCGCTATTGATGGCAAGGCGGCAATCAATCTGCGCAAGCTAAAGCTCTTCCGCCAGTTCTACATCATGATCGTGTGCTACATCTACTTCACACGCATCATTGTCGACCTGCTCCAGATGACGGTGGTGTTCCAGTACGCCTGGCTGGATGAGATGTTCCGCGAAATGGCCACCTACGTGTTCTTTGTGCTAACGGGCTACAAATTCCGACCCGTGTCATCGCATCCGTACTTCGAGGTGCCCGACGAAGATGATGACGAGGTGGAGGTGCTCACCGAATCGGGCCTAACGGAGAACCTGCATCGGGTGAAGCCTGTGAATCGGAATCACCATGGCAGCGGTTCCGGCGGTATCACCATCATCGAGGGCAACGACGATGAGCGCGAGAATCTGATTGCGAAACGCGAATCGAGTCATGAGTACGATTAGGCGCATCCAGGCATTAAGAGACATCACACACGATATACACACCATACATATATATATTCCCCCGTATACCCCGTATTCCCCGCATTAGTCCGTAGTCTGTAGCAATTCCCGGGGTCTTAAATATGGCGGTTATATATATGCGGAGCCATCAGCTAGTACTTTATCCTTTAATTTACCTTACTCACCTTTGTTCTTAGTTTCTTAAAAACAGAATATAAAAGTAGCAACGGCAATGGAGGGGATAATCTCAGTATGTAAGCTTGGACACCACCACCACCACACTCCTCCTCCTCGTACTCCTCCTCCTCCTCCTTCTCGATGTGCCCGTCCAGCCGCAAGCCAAGAAACACACTTGTAAATAAATACTTAGTGATCCCGCTGCTATGTCCCCTTCCTTGTTTTAGGATATATAAATATAAATAAATACATTTATGTAATTACGTATAATTTTATGAATATAACAAAGCTTTAATATGTAAATTCAAGACGTCCTTTCACCATCTTTTGGGGAGTTGATTGCTCAGTTTTGGTATAAATTGAATGGTATAGATCATGTAGGAGCCCACCGAGCAGGCAATCTGTAAGGACAATGTATGTTAGTTAAAATGGAGCTGCTCCTTATGGTGTCATGACACTGTATTAAAAACTTCATTAATTTGAGTTTTCATTAGAAGCTTG
>JAEIIF010000680.1:0-13672 GCA_018874455.1 Drosophila trapezifrons
TGCCATAGGAAAGATCGGGCCAAAATGGCATATTTTCGCTATTTTTTAAGATATCCGAATAAAACTTATATGTAGTATTAAAAAAAAGATTTAAAATTTCATTCAAATCCGACCACTATATCATATAGCTGCCATAAGCACAATCGGGAAATTAATAATAATTAATAGCTGTAAATTTATATGAACATATAAAATTTTACATGTAAAATGTAAATTTTACGTAAGATTGTTATTTTACGTATGATTGTTATTTTTTTAATCATAGCTTACAATTACAAACCTATTAATTTACATATTTTAAATTTTCTAATTACAATTCAGAAAATTAATTACATGGTTTTTTATAGGCTTTAGTTTTTACACACAATTATATTCAACAGGTTTTTCTTAGTCATTTACGCGAATGATAATTCAAATTGGAGCTCCTAAGAAACTAAATAAATTCCATTCAAAGCTTAACATCTTAACGAATTTCTAATGAAAACTGCCCCTCCCTATTCTCACCTAGCAACATTTATCGCCGGCAACATTTTGATTTTATCAACATTCTCCATCGAATCCCCCGCCTAGCGATGGCATTTTAACCCACCTGAAAGCCGGGTTGTTTTCGATATTGTTTTTCGAAACGGCCGTTATCAGGGTAGACCTGTCCAATTTCCATAATCGCATTGAAATGAGATAGCGATAGGGGCAACGGCAGCAGAGAGCTATCTCTGTCTGCTTATCAGGTGTCTGGTTTTGGCGCGTTCGAAAAGTGTTCAAATATGGCCCACTGGCAATTGCTAATTGCCAGCGACAACAAAGTAATAAAATATTGGCAGCACACTTTGTCTATGGCCCAGCAGCTAGAGTGATAGACAATAACAATATTGATAGAATTTTAAAATAAATCGAACTCGTTTTTCGGTTCCCTTGGGAAATTAGGAATTCCAAAGGCATCGGCGACCTTGTCATCATTTGAAATGGTAAAAAAAGGCTAGTGTTTGTATTAAATACAGGCCAGGGACCCGCTGCATAGGAAGTATTTTTTAATTCAATTTGAAAATCTACGCAAAAATCAAAGTACAATTTTTGTTTTCTGCCAAATATAATTGGTATGCAGGCAATGGCCCGAAACGAAAGAAACAAAATGATGCCACCAGGTGACAAATCAAAGTAAATACGAAATGTTATTGGTCCCGAATTTTATTGTGAGCCAAAAAAAAAAAAGAGTTTTTGTTGAGGTTTCCAATTGATGAAGTGAAGATCTAATTGACAATCGAGTTGTCAACTGTTTGCTCAGATTTATGATCTGGATTTTACGCCACACTCCGTGTCGTCGTAAAACACACACAGTCCCGGATTTGGAAAGTGATACAAGAACAGGAGAGGGTGGAAATGAAACATTTCCAGAAGATATTTTGATTTTAATGTCTGTTTTATGGTTTATAAAAAAGCTTTAAGGTTAAAAGTTTCTACAAAATTTATTCTAAGCAGTTAGATTTTTTACTTTCTTTTAGAGACTAGATTTTTTCAAAGTCTACGTTGTGATAATCTAAACTAGATTTTCTTTGCTCCAATTGTGTTTTTTCCCCTCAACTTCCCAAATGTTACTTAATTTTTGTTAAGTGTGCACAGCTTGACATCCACATGCCATCCATATCACACCATATTTTATCTTTATCTAGAGGATCACTTCGTTATCGGCTTTATTCCCTGGCAACTACAGCCCCCATGTATCTGTATCTGTACCCGTTTTCATATTCTGTATCTCAACTTATGTCTTTTGTTATCTCGTGCTCGAGCCTCTGTTCCACTGCCGCCCACTGCCCCCCACCAGCTCCCTCCAATTTCGAATGAAAATGAAATCAAATTGAGGAAATTAACATTTAGCGGCGCTGTGGCAAGTGGAACAACTGAGAGATACAAGTACAATGTACATACATCTGTTGAGCTCTTGGGCCTACACACTGAGGCAGTATCTAAATTGTTTGTTGTTGTTACCTGCGCGTCGGACATTATCTGGCTAATAGCTTTTGCTTCCACGATGTCTCTGCTGGAATAATACTATGGGAATCATTCCGATTGTTTGCCGGGCTAGTGCACAATCCAGTGCCCCCGGGGCGCCATTTAACGCTTTTGTAGTTGGCCCCCTAATTACAGCCACAGTCTAAAACAATAGATTATATCAGTAGATCGATTCCAATTATTTGCCAGTGCTGCACGTGTGACAATTTCAGAATGCAATTGGCTCATTTTAAAGTCGACAGGGTGCAGGGTAGGAGGTTGCATCACCTAATAAAATATAGAATTCTGCCTCTGACCAGTGATCATTTGCGTAGTATACTTATTGAGTATTCCAGTTGGCAGTCGGCAGCGAGAGATATAAATCAGGAATCAGGGGTGTTGCAAAGGCGGAATAAGGTGGATCTTAGTAGTGGGGAAATAATGACATCGATTAGCTTTATGCAATCTATAATTTATAGTTCAAGTGGAAGATAATTGTGGCCAATTAAATACATTTAAAAAGTGGCTTTAAAAGGTGCATAAAAGTCATATTAAAATAATATTCATCAGAGCTTAATACATCAATAGTTTTATTGAAATTAAAATGTAAAATCTTTGTTTTAGCTTCGGGTTTTATCATATAATATTTGGAGCTTCCTATTCAACAGCTTATTGAGCCTTGAAATTACTTGAGATCGGACATTTGGATTATCCGAAATAAATCCATTAAAAACCGCGACGACGTGTCCCCCCGATAATTAAGCTACTTAAGGCCATTTAAAAATTACAAATGACCGACCAAATAGGGTTCAACCTTGCAAAGTTACATTGCGGCAAGCAAACACAGACCAATCGACGACGCGTCGGAGAAGCCAACAAACAATCGGTAGCTATATATTCACGATCACGTAAAGTTACGTCAATGTCGCAGGCGATCGGTGTGATCGATCCAACGAGATTCGCTGGTAGCCACAGGTAAAACGAGCCCATTTAGCATCTTCATTTGCATGCCAGGCAGGAGGAGCTCCAACCCAGACCCATGCCCACATGGTGATCATGATGATGGGTATTTGCATATGGGGTTGGCATGGCATGGGTTGAACCCTAAATATGGCAGGTTCAGCGCCGCGGTTCAGTGCGGCGTAGTACCCAATCGGTGCGGTTCAATTAACTCGAACACTTGAACTTGGCATAGTTTGCAGGGGTTTTAGAAAATTAAAGGGTTTATAATAAGAAGAGATACTATTTTTGAAGCTAATACTATTTTATTATGGCAAAGTTAAGCTTTCTGGTGTTTCGAAGACTAGTCCACCTTCCTTATTGGTTCTATAGCTGACCTACCTCATTATTCACCTCATTATTCAATGATATCATATAGTTTGGAACATATTGTAACAATACCTTATGTTAATTTAAAACAAAGGCTTAACACTGCTTATTCTCCTTTAAAATAGCTGACTATTAATCAGAACCATTACTGATTACACCCATCAGCCTCTAATAAAGACTACATCTCCCATCTTTCAAACAAATTGACAGCCTGCTGACGAATTGTAAATTTGTATAAGCAAAAAATTAAGCCCATTTATATAGATCACACCTCTAGGTGGTTCGCTGACAAGTGGTGACCTCTCCGGCTGTCATTTCCGCATGATTCCGCTTCCAATATTGAAGTAACCAATTCTCACCGACTTAACTCACCATTCCTCTTTCCATACAGATAATGCCGGTGAAGGAGATACTGCAGCGGTGCAGGCCCATTCCCCTGTACGTGGTGCTGGTGCTGTCTATCTGCTATTTTATCCTCCAGTTGATCCTCAGCCATTGGACGCACGGACTCACTCTGCTGATGGCCTCCCATCACATGTTGTGCAACATTTTCGCACTCGGCGGCTGCATTATTACAATTAAGGTGAGTGGAGCAAGTTTTATTGGCTTGAAAACATGATCTTTATCACACTGATAACGAGATAAATAAGATCTTAGGCGAACTAATAAGAACTTCAATTCCCGTAAGGCTTTTACAAGATGATCTCTATCTTTAGATAAATATTGTAATTATATTTATAGTTTCAAGGGTTCTTTAAATTTCTGGATATAGTAAAAAGATGAATAAGAATTATTTCTCTTGTATTAAATACCAAAATTGCAGACTAACTACAACTTTCAACCGTTTTTGGGGTAACTTTTTGCTTAATAATATTATTGTTTGTGCCGTTTACCTTGTTTTGCCCGCGCCGGTTTTAATTATTATTATTTTTTGGCCAGGAAATGTCGCGTGCTGGTGCAAAGTCGAATCAGATGCTGGTGCATTGAACTTTTATTGTGGCCCGAAAAGCAAAGCACAACAAACAGTATCGAACGCATTCCAAACACATTTTTTTTATTTTGCGGAAAACTGGTTTCGTTTGGATTTCGGGATATAATTTATGGGAGATTTTTGTATTTTAGTTATTTTTTTAATCTTTCACCAGGAGAGGTTCCTTTTAGTTTTTATTTTTGACTTATCTCAGGCGCATTCTGTCAGTGAGTCTCTGTGTGGTTTGTGCCAGCAGCTTATCAGCAGATTGCTGTGTAATTGCCTATTCCGGAGTGTAATGCCCCTGTCTACACACAGAGCAGGTGACATGAAATCAGGTTGATTACACGGAGATATCGGACGACGACGGGGGCTTTAGTCACACTTTGTTTTTGTCTTAGTTTCTCTGGCCGAAATGGGGCACTATCTACATTTATGGCACTTGGCGCTGGTAGAAAGCGAAAATGGTAATATATTTCAGAGATCAAGAAGATTTGCTTCTCTTCCAGATTTAAACAAGAGAAGAAGGGATTTTTAATTGTAAATAATTGTTTAAGGTAAAGCTTTATCTTTTTCTTATTCATTTATCTTTTTGCAGAATTATATAATTAATAGCGTGCTAATTATGAATTTTTTAAATAAATAAAACAAAAAACTATTTTTTTTCTTTAATCAATAAAATGTAGTATTTCTCGATCTAAAATTGACTTTATAATATAGCTAACTACTACAAAATTCCAAACTTTTTACTTAGTACGTTTACCTATCAATATAATAATCCAAATTATTCGTATTTTATCCATAAAATGCAGCGATATCAGTTGAAATCTATTACTAAATATTAATTTAGCTTGCGCATTGATTTAAATTCAAGGTGAATACTTCCCAAAGCAAAAAGTGTCGTCGTCCGGCTACGAATTTATGGAGCAGTCAAAGTTAAATATTTTATTAGTGAATGGATGCAAATAATATTCGTTTGCCGCCATGGGAAAGCGTGCCAAGCACGTTTCGCAAAAGACAAAAATCAAAGAAGACTTGGCCAAAAGTCGCCCTCTGTTTGTGTTCAACACCAGAAATCGAAAGCTTCCAAAAGGTGGTTGTAGGTGTGGACAGTTGTTGTTGAGTGGGCCGATTCCGAACTTATATAATGGGACGAGGACCGACGAAGCGTTAAAATAGCTGCCAACCATTGTGGTGGAGATGGGCCAATGCCAATTGTTATGATTTGGCTTAGAAAGCATGACGACGAATGAACTATTCCATTCTATCGCCATGGTTTCATTATATTTACTGTCAAAACAAACACTGAAAACGTAACAAGAGAGTTTTTCTTGTTAATTTTCAATAGGTTTCATCAAGTTAAATTCCAACTAATTGAAGAATTCATTCCGGAAATATATGTATAAGATTATTTTAATTAATTTTAATCTAAGAGTTTGGTTAGGTTTCTTTTCTTATAAGAGAACTTACCAATTTAAGCGATTTTTATTTTAGGTTTACAGTAAGACCTAGTAGTTATACTTTTACGAATATCATTTTGCAGATCAGCTATTTGATTATTTCCTTTCTCTCCGCGATCTTGCAGCATAGTACACAGAAGCCGGAGGCAAAGGATCCACCTCCCATTCAGAGCAAGGCCAATGGCAATGGTTCCGTCGGCGTCGTTGTTAACCTGACCGAAACGGAGGCACAGACCAAGGCCAAGCGAGAGTGCAGGGAGCAGAAGCTGCGCAATACTTTCGGCTGGGCCAGGATTGATATTCTGACCATGCTGATTGTGTTCATTATCCTGGCCTCGTTATCCTTCTCGCTGGTGGTGGAGGCCTTGCAAACTCTGGTCCACATCGATCATCAAGATACGATGCACCTGCCGATTCCCGTGATGATGCTGGGTTTCGTGGGCTTGATTCTGAATGGACTGACATATCTTCTGATTGGCGGATATACGCTGCATCAAGGCAGTTTCCTGCACCTGACTCCCGGTGGCAATGTGGTGCTCGAGCGTCCCATGTCCAGCAATATGGACGTATCCCTTACTCCGATGCAAAGGCAGCTGAGTAAGTCGCGGAACGACCGGCAGTTGCGCGAAGAACTGGAGGCCGAAGTGGGCAGTGTTTACTTTGCTACGAAACGTCAGGGAGCCGTGGAAATGCTTCGCGATGTCTCTAGCACCATCTTTGTGATTGTGTGTGCGGCGATCGTCTACGTGGCGGAGGATGAGGAGCACACGGCCAAGTTCATCGATCCCGTTCTGTCCATTTTCTCCTGTGTCCTGCTAGTGTCGCTCAGTTATCCCTACAGTAAGTAAAATAATGGATAGTAAGAATCAGATATTAATTATATTTTTCCATATTTCTCGCAGTGAAGGAATCATGTCTCATCCTACTGCAGACCATACCCGGCTCCATCGATCTGGAGATCTTCGAGCGGACTCTGGAGACCAAATTCCCGGAGATTATCAGCTATCATGATCTGCACATCTGGCAGTTGGCCGCCCATCGTTACGTGGCCACCATTCACATCCAGTTTCAGAATCCCAAGCTCTACCTCAAGATCATCGATCAGGTGCGAACCTATTTCCATGATCAGGGCATTGGAGCGGTCACAATCCAGCCGGAGTTTTATCCGTCCACCAATAAAGATGCCTCTGCGTCGCTGGAATGCCTAATGCAATGCCAGGCGGCGGAATGTATCGAAAAGGTTTGCTGTCGCGACTCTCGCACCGATCTACGCGAGATTTGCGATGGTATCGATGGCGGAAAATCATCATCCACATCATCATCGCAGGCCAAGAGCAAATCGAAATCCTGTGCCGAACTGAGTTCAGTGGTCGTGGAGAAGCCCAAAGAACTGAATGCAGCCCAGCTGCTTGAGGGCCAAGGACCTAAGGAAATGGCCAAGTCCATGCCCAAACTGCAACAGACGTTAGCCGAGGAAGAAGCGGAAGCGGAAGAATCCTCTTCCTTGGCCAATGACAGTCCACCGACGAGAAGCGAGTGATTCAACTTCAATAATCGAACACAAATTGAATCAAGGCTTAACGATTTTAGCTAGTTCTTAAGTTTAGTTTACGAATATTTGCCATATACATCTGCGTGAGCTCATTTTTTATATGAACGAGACGCTTAGAAAGCACTGGTTAAGCTAATTATTGTCATAAGTATTCATTGATAACCATTGTCGCGTATGAGCTTACAAACACGAAGCCCTTGACAGTTTTTCCAGAGGAAATCCGCCCGCTCAGGAGTACAAAAACCAAATCTAGACATAGTCGGCGCCCTTGGGACTAAAAATACAAAACATACGCACCGTCGGCGCTAACTTCTTTCGATGTTCGTAACGTTTTCTCTCAATTAGTCTTTGTTTTCAGGTTTTGTTGTTCCCTAAAATAGGTGCCCAACCAGGGTATTAACATTGTATTTTTGTTACTTTTGTATTACTAAGGACAACGATATCAATCGGTTTATATCGATATATAAATATATATCGACATATATATCGCCATTGACTTTATCATTATGTAAAATATTTACCTCCCGGATTTCTTTAATATTCAATTTCATTTTTAAATCTTGTGACAAAAACAACAACTTAATTTTGCCACCAGTGCATTTAATTTAACAAATAATTCGTTTTTAAGGTATATTTACTATTTGTATATGTTGTACTGCGCATAAGTCTAAGAATTTACAACCGAAAGATTACAACAAATATATATGTATAACTTTGACGTGTCATTAGCTAAGCAGTTTTTTTTTTTCTTTTATATTTCAATTAAGTATAAATACACATGTATAAAAATATTTGGATTATGCGTAAGTATTGCAGCTCTGCTTAAGTAATTTTAACAGGAATAGGGTCCACATGGGGCCCCTACAACCGGTGGGTACATAATTATACATTTAACAACGGATATATCCGATATCAACAGCGGACAGGTCGGTTTAGATAAGGCCGTAAATTAGATACAACATTTTGTGATTCGCGGAGGGAGCTGAGCTTGTGACTCTACTGGCCGCCCAAGAGGTACTCCAGGGTGAAGAGCCTTATAATCAGCGCCAGGTTGTCCGTTGTCGCATAATCAATCACGCTCTCGTTATCGTCGGGCGTATGCCAGACACTGGGAAAGGGCACCGGAATAAGATGGAGGACGGGCACGTTCCGGCGCAGGAACGGTATGTGATCGTCCTCGATGAAGGAGGCGCGCATGGTCTGGGACTGGAAGTAGCGTGTGGGATCGCGCTGCGACATCCCACTGCTGGCATAGCGCTCCAGGAGCTCGAACTTGGCCAGACGCGTCTCCACGGACTGCATGCGCATATACCAGGATTCCGTGTTCTCGAAGAAGCTGTAGAACGCGGGATCGGGCGCTCCCAGGAGATCCAGCAGCACCAGCATATCGATGCTGTCCAGTTTTCCTTCGTTATCCCACCGCTTGGCCAGGTGTCGTGCGCCATAGATGGAATCCTTGGGACCCCATTCCTTGAAGGCCTCCTCGCCATCGAAGAACAGCAGCATCAGGCTGAGCTTGTTCTCTTTGAGGGAATCCAGCTGCTGCTGGAGCACATAAGCCAGGTTCAGGAGCATGGCGCAGGGCACCGCTGAGTCGGTGGCCCCCAGGAACTCCACTCCAGGCATATACTTGCTGTCGTAGTGACAGGCGAGCACCAGGAATCGCTCCGCGTTCGGATTCAACCGGGCGATAATGTTGTGGAAATGCAACTTTCCCTTGATTGGAGCATGGTCATGGAAGCTATCTACCTCCACGTCCCACTCCAGATCCCTCATACTTTGGACTATGTACTGCCGCACGATGCTGTGGTTTCCGGATCCCACAATTCGGGGTATCAGGATGTTGCCGAGGGCCTCCCGCAAGTGCAGTTTATCAGACAGGTTGCTATACTCCAGGAACTTGGACTCGGACAGCTCGCTGGGATTGTAGGATACCTGCGGTGAAAGAGAATGAAAAAACCGTATTTAGTGGACAGCTGGAAGTTGAAGGTAACCGGCAGCTGCACCTGAGACCGTCCAACGAGATTATCGCGCAGGGAGACGGAGCCCCGGGCCAAGGTGGCCATCAAAGCCGCCTGAAGGCAGAGCGTCCACATTTTGGGTGGCAATCGTTGCAGCATTCTGACTAAGACTACGTGGCGTGAGTATTTTGTGCCTTTATGAGTGGGAGTGCTGCGCCCCAACCAACAACAGGTGGTTCAAATCAATACAGCGGCAGGTGCGCCGAATTCCAAGGAGGTACGTCTGCGGCAAGGTACCGCACTAGACTGCGGCAGCATGTGCTGTTGGGAAATCTCTGGCCACGGCTAGTAATTTATCATTCTACGCGAATTCTTTAGGTTCTAATAATTGAGGCACAAACAGCAAGAATAAAAGAAAACAAATCGCGAGCAGTAACAGCTGTACAAAATGGTCCAGGTGGCAACACCCGGCATAAACAGGTGGCACCCCTACACACAGTACACTGGTGGGAAAAAATTTGTTTTAAGGTGGTTAAGAAAATGTAATATTTTCTTTTAATTTAATTTTTGTGTGAAAATGATAAAGAGAACAATGACAATTAGTGTGTTTTGCATTTTTTAAAACTCTGAAATATGTTTTTATACCTATTAAAGTCTTCCTTATAAATCCAAAACAAACTACTAAATTATAAAAAAGTTATGCAGCTAAAATACTTATCTTTAAGAACTTTGTAGATTTCGACGGCAAATTGATGTATCTGCATGGATACTGCATGTATCCCTAATTTTTCTTCATGTAACGGCTTTCCTTCCCTAAATATTCCATCTAAATACCATTTAATTTTGTCTGAGCTCCCCAGAGACTAAAATAAGCCACCAAAAACCTGCTCTCTTTGCATTCCACTGCATAGGTAATAAATCTACCTAAAAAAATATAAATATTAGATACGTCTATCCACCTCTAACCTTTGGAATATCCACCAGCTCGAAGCAAGCGCCCAGATTGTAGATCTTTTTTCGAGGCCTCGGCAGTAAGCGCTTGACCGCCTCCATCAGCGAGTAATTCCTAAACAGCACACGCATTTAAACTATTTGTTGTCTTTTTTTTTTTAATACAAACTATGCACACAAAACACTAGACAACATACGTTTTCCACGTTGTTATCGAAACTTATGCAATGAAAAACGATTACACATGGTTACACAGGCGCGACGACTTTCTCCTCCCTCGCAGGCATGTAAACAACTGCATTTATGTAGTATGTATGTACAAGAGTGATTTTCCGACTTATAATTAATGGAAATGGGAAAACAAGCAGTCCACTAGATGAGGATTAGTCCGCTTTGACGGCCTTGGAGCCGGGTGCTCCG
The DNA here is from genome assembly GCA_018874455.1 of Drosophila trapezifrons. Classification (NCBI taxonomy): domain Eukaryota; kingdom Metazoa; phylum Arthropoda; class Insecta; order Diptera; family Drosophilidae; genus Drosophila; species Drosophila trapezifrons. Next base: position 10,630 of record JAEIIF010000680.1, read on the forward strand.
AAGTACGCCCGGTAGATATACAGCCCCAGGGCAATATGCAGCGATACGACGGCACCCACGGCAGCTGCTATGTTCACTTTAACTTCGGAAATGCTGAAGAATTGGTCGAGAACGAAGCCTTTAAGAACAAAGAACGTCAGCACGGGCAGGAACACAATGAGCATGCAGTAGAAGAGCACTGTCTTGAAGGAGCTGTAGTCCTGCGAGTCCTGGAGTCCAAAATAAACAAGGGATTAGGGCAGCCGGCAAATGGGGGCGATTCGGGGTATAAATGGAATTACCTCTGACTGCTGGCGGGATTGTTTCGTCGGGCCCCCGTTGCCTCCACCGGCCTTCTTCGCTTTATTCGACATTTTTCAGATACCTCGAACCTTGGCTTAATTGAAATAAATAATGATTTCTTTTAATTTCGGGGTTTGCTTTGGCCTGCCATTCGGTTATCAGAAATATTTGACAAATCACAAAATCACATGATAAAATAGTAGTACCGTTTGCCAATACGAATATACTAGAATATACTGTGAATACCAATATTCGATTACCTTCAAACAACGTATTCCATATTAATTTATTTTAGTAATAGGGGATTATTTATTAAATGCCATTGAAACACAGAGCAATCCTTTCATAAAAACTTAAACTAAACTGAATCTTTGGATACAAAACAAGAAGAGCATGTCAAGAGGAATTTATTTTTAAAATACTTCATGTTTTAAAAGTAAAATTCACGATTACTTCTGCGTTACCCTATTTGCGTATAAATGCATAATTATATAAATTAGTCGGCACGGTACAAACGAAACTTTTCGATATTTTCAGTCATTTAGCATCCCGGAGGTCGCTGACAATATCTGCTAAATTTAAAAATATCTAGAAAACTAGGCATTGCTCATTCTGATTGCCCTTATATTATTTTCAACACCGTTTTATCATATTATTTTTCTCATTATTTTAAAGAAATTGTACCAATTAATTACCACACATTTTTTATTGTGCTCTTGTACCAAAAACCTTACTTGCATTGCTACAGTTTTGACCGCTGCTGTACAATCAACAAAAAAAAAGAGTATATTCCAGTATATTTCCCTCAGCATCAACGGCATATTGCGACACTGGCGCTGTGGTCACACTGCAGCGAAAGGGAAAACAAAGCAAACGACGAAGACGCGAATCAAAAGGCGCACGCGGCAAAATGTAAAAACTTGCTTATTGGTTTATTTTTAACAGTTGCCGTCATCGCAGTCGCATTTGGCCGATTGCTCGCCGCACCGCTTGCGTGTGTTAATTAAATTTATTTCAGCCATTGCCAATTGCTGCGTATATTCGGCGGTAATTAACTGAGCTCAGCGCCTGCAGTTAGCCGCACGCTTTCGTACAGTTGAGACGCGCGTTTTTTTCAATACACATTGTATTCTTCGTTGGGGAATTTCCACTGCAGCGCAGCGCTATGGTTTTGACAAATTTCGAGTGCTGGGCACATGGCGGCGATCCCTCGTCGGCCGCTGCCGCCGGTTTCGAAACCGGCAGCCTTCGCCCCCACCTGGATCCCTTCAATCCGCGTGCTGTTGGCTTTATTACCGATCCCAACAATAACAACAGCAGTGACCACAACAACACCATAGATGGGCAGCCGACGCCGGAAGTCCTGCCACTGGAGGTTTTGCGCTGCAAGAAGCGCCTGAATCCCAGCGGATTGGATCCGCATGGCGACGGCTGTGGAGGCGGCGATGTGGACCAGCCAGTGTACACCAAGCGGTGTCGCTACGATGACGCGGATATGGCTGCGCAGTATTGCAATGGTAAGCACTATCCAAACAAGATTATAATATCAAGTTATCTAAGTAATAGATAGGAAAGCAAAGACTGTGCATTTTTCTAATCCTTTAAAGTATTAAAGATATATGTATGTGTCCAAGTTAAATGATGAGTAAAAACGAGATATCTTGCTAGTATTATGACCTCAGCTGTACACTGTAAATATACAAATCAAAGATTTTAACTTGGTAACATATGTATATACAAATAAGTTCTCTAATTTTTTTTATTATTTCAACTAAGGTTGCCTTGGGAAATCTTCGAATTAATTTATTACATTACCTACTTTTACATACTTAATATTTATTTATTTATTAAGTAAGGCTTAGCCGTATCTCTTGGGTTTGTAATCATTTGACCTTGGGGTCGTAAGCTTCGCGCACATTTAATTGGCGTTGCGTGAAAAGTGTCGTAAAAGTTGTGAATTTACAAAATTGTCTGTTGACCTTGCGCCCTCCCAAAAAATCGTTTTCTCTCGAATGGTGTGGCAGGGGGGCTGGCTGTGTGTGTTGTGACCTGTGTTATCAGTTGCCATTATTAGTTCGGTGCGATTTCTGCTATCGCCGACATATGGAATCCACCGTGCTCTCGGAACGATAAGCTATTGACAGCGCCGCTTGGGCAAACCGGTCTCTGAAAGTCATTATAGCGTCGTGTTTGCTTGGCTAAACACACAACCCTGCTGTTCTTGTTGAGGAATATATACTTTCTAGATGGAGACGGCTGCAGTTCCATTTGCCTCTTAAAATAGTTTGAACAACGAAAAACAAAGAGATGAAGGTGTATATATAGCGAGTTTGAATCAATATCTATACCTTTTCTTAGGGCAGTAAATTTTTTATGAGATAAAGTAATAATCGCTGGCTTTGTATGATTCGAGTTTTGCCAAATCTTTCTTCAGAATTTCTGTGCTGGGACCTAAGAATAAATATGTATGGTAATAATAATTGTAATTGTAATAAGACTCCATTAACAAAAAAGTTATATCATTAATAGTACATGTTGAAGACGGATAAATATTTAGTAACTTGGCACTTTTATGTACAAGGATTGCTTTAAAATTGGTTCTAAAGGTGTCCTAAGGTATGCTACTAATGCATCTTGATTATGTAATTACTTTACGAGGATTTTATATAATCCACTGCATAATTTTTGACCTTTTTATCAGATTTTTATACCCGTTACCCGTAGGGTACAAGGGTATTATAACTTAGTGAAAACCGAAAAT
>JAEIIF010000696.1:0-17404 GCA_018874455.1 Drosophila trapezifrons
GCCTCTAATGAAAACTCTAATTAATGAAGTTTTTAATACAGTATCATAACACCATTAGAACTTACCGTATTCCAACCGCCTTAACATGAAAATCATTTATTTCTTTATCATTTATTTACAAAAATAACACTGTAAACAACCAGGGCATCGATCGCATTGTGTTCCGTGAGCTGTTGCACAGCACCTTCGACATTGTCACCGAGGAGATCCTGATGGAGCGCATCTTCTGCAGCTGGGACAAGGCCCACGAGGGCCTCCCGCTGCGCCTCGAGGGCTGGCTCATTGGCCTGTCCACCTTTTTGCGAGGCACTGCGGCTGAGAGGGCCGCCTTCTGCTTTCGGGTCTATGACCTGAACACCGATGGCTTCATTACCAAGGACGAGATGTTTACGCTGTTGCGGAACTGCCTGATTAAGCAGCCGCAGGACGAGGATCCGGACGAGGGTGTCAAGGATCTGGTGGAGATTGTGCTCAAAAAGTTCGATCTGGACAAGGATGGCAAGGTGAGTGGTGCTTCTCTGCTCTTCTTTTCCTACCTAATCTGATTATATCATCAGGTCTCCATGGAGGACTTCATGGGCACGGTCACCGCGGAGCCGCTGCTCATCGAGGCCTTTGGCCAGTGCCTGCCCACGGACAGCGCCGTCGTCTCCTTCTTCTCCACTCTGCAGGTCTGAGCTGGGAGCTATTTAATTCGAATATATTTACAATAAATCTCTATATTGTTAACGCTTTCTTTATTTATTAAATATATAACTTATAGAAAGGTTGAACTTGTGGCTTTAATCTGTGTTATTTTGGTTGCAAATATGAATATAATAAAAAGTATAAAGGAAAAAACATAAAAGATACTTGCTATCAATGGAATTATCATAAAGAAATCTGTATCTATATTACTCCATATAATATTATATAACATCTTTAATAATAAATCTAATAATAAATAGTTACAGAGTAGAGAGGAAACGCATCCAGAATATCTCTGATTATTGGCATTTGTACTCACGAGTTGTCATAACAAAACTTCTCGAAATAGTTTATGCTAATTGTGCCGCAATAAAATATAATTTTATAGCAACTACACACACATATATACCTACATTAACAAATGCAATCGGTTGTTATATTATCGTAAGTTCAACTTGAACTGGGGGTACCCCAAGCAGATACAGAAAAATATATATATAGGCACTGGTAGAATAAATAAAAGAAGAACTATTCAAAGTTGAATTAAATACTTTTTTAATTATCATATTTATGAGATGATCTTGTTTTTTTATAGTTCTTAAGAGTATTTAGAGTATCTCTGTTTAAGCAACCTTTATTGTAGGAGAAGACAAACCTTAAACCTTCATCAGTATCCATTGAAGCTTATACGGGGATTATCCGTAGATGTTCCCAGCTAGATCCTATTGGTAGAATATTTGTATTTCTAGTTTTATATTAAAAATATATTTTCTCAATGTTTTATGCTATTTTCGACCATGATTTTTCCCCCAGTGTACCGATACAGTTACGGAAAATTGCAGTGTAGCTAACTGACTAACGATCTAAGGGGGCTCCGGATCGGATCAGATCGGTTTGGAAGGTGACCCCGACCCAGACACATATTTGCTGTAATTGGCACGTAGCCGCATTTGGATTTCTCTCGGGCAAAAGATACACGGATACAGAGATACAGATACAGATTGGGGCGCTGCATCTGACGGATATGAGCAGGCGTCATAACGAACTTGATGCAAGCTTCGGGGACAGTGAAAACAATAAGCCAGTCAAGCTCGGCGGTAATCCGAGCTAATTTATTGGATTAGCCAGCCGCGTCCACACGCAGGAATCCAGAACGGAGACTCCAGAATCTAGAACTTGGAACCTAGAACTGAGAACCTAGAACTGAGAGTCTAGAACCGAGAACCTAGAACTGAGAACCGAGAACTTGGAACCCAGAACGAAGAACCCTGAACTGAGAACTGAGCAGCCAGAACCCAGAACTCGGTATCGCAATTGTCACGAATCTTGTTCATCTATTGGATGCATTCATGCAACGCCCAAAGCTTGTCCCATTCGGCGGCATTGTTTTATATTTCATTGGGTTCTCCACTGGCCCCTCCTCTCCTCGCCAGCTTTTCACTCACTCGAATGGAAGGTGGACCGGTCCGGATCGGATCGCTTAGGAGAACCGGAATGTGGGCAAGCCGTAGCCACAAGGTGTCCCAGTTCGAGTGGCCGGAAAGGAAGAGGCTGCCCTTGAGGGGGGCTCTAAGTTCATCCGATTTCCAGAATGTGCGATAATGTGGATCAAAGTTGGTCTACACTAAGCAAAAAAATAGGTAAAGGCGTCCTGAAATCTAGAAAATTAACATAAAAGCTTAGGAGTTTAGAATTAGTTATTATCTGTGGGGTTCTTTTAGAAATATAAAAGCTAGGGGAGCAATATTATCAGCAGGATTCCCTAATAATTATCCAAATCATAAGATATATTTAAAGAATTAAGGAGAACTTTATTATTAGTATTCGTTTAAAGCTTAAGATATACCTAGATAACTTACTACATTAAAATTCACTAAACTTCATTTAAAAATACCTCAAAAAGAGTAAACTCAAAGGGTTTAAATTACCCTTAAATTAATAAAACTAAAACATCTAATAACAAGACCAAAACAAAGTCGAAATCTATAACCCTAACCAGATCCTAAGCCCCTATTTATATATTGATTTATTTAGTAAACATTTATTCAGTTAATTAATAGAAATTACGAATAATTCGAAACTAAACACAAATAGTTAGTAAGTGAGTTATTGAGAAAAGTCATAAATGAAACATTAACCCGGCCTTACTCATTTATATCAATTATATGGAAATGCCTGGGTATACTTATCCACTTTGTTGATTGGCAGTATTACGTATCTTTTATCGATGATACCATCGGTTGAGTAAATATGTAATCAAGATAGAAGTGCAACACGAGTACTCGTATATTTTGTATTATTTTTCTATATTTATTTCCTTGCCTGACTAATCTCTGATCGCTTATCGATATCGGTTTAGTTTTTGACCCATGGGTGCGGAAAATGATTCATCATGGTGTGTTGGCAACTCCTCAGGACCCACGGACTGCAATCTTATCGGGAACTTGAGATAGGAGAAAGCTGATGGGTCGAAGGGGTCAAGTGTACCGATTATACCCGGAAAACAAGCTGATTTATTAAGTTTATATAGTCTTATTTATAAGAGTGTTCCTATACTATATCTTAGGAAGTTTATTATAATTATTATAAACAAAACCAGATCCTTATGGCCTGGGATAAAAGAAAATTCCAAGTTCTACAAGTTCTAAAGCCCATTATATCTTTTCTTATTTTTATTTATTTAAGTTCCTTTGAGTTTATAATGATTTCTGAATTTCTGACACCATTTAGGATGGGAAATATTGTCAGAGACGCTTCCTCAAGTATTCCGAAAAACCCCAACGACGCATTTGCTTATGAATTGCATGAGTTTGTCTCGAGATTAGGTTGTTTTTGCGAAAGGGGTGTTTTTGGGTGCCAAAGATCATCCTGCAAGTCCTTATCTACTCTCATTTCCGATTGATCATGCTGAGGCATATGGAAAAGAGCTCGAGACTGGGGCTGATCGATGAACTGCGATCTGAACTGCGACTGTTCCATATCGACGCCGTGCATCTGCCTTGGGAGCCCCGTTTCTCTATATTCTCTATATATCAAATCTGTAGAGAGCACCTCTACGGGGTCGCCAGCTCTCAGCTCGCTGTGTGTGTATTTTTATATGACACATATATCATTTTTAGTCTTGGTATTATTATTATTATCGGACCCTGATTAACACACACTGCGCTGGAGGGCCAGCGGCAGCGGAACTTGGGGCCCGTTCCATATAGATCGGATCGGATGGATTGAAAGTGAGCATGTGTCGGAGCGATGTTTATAGAACGCTCTGTCGCAGTCGCAGTCGGCGTTGCTGTCGCCGTCGCTGTAGCTGTATCTATGAGTAGTGTAGTGTATCTGAAAGTACGACGAGTGTCTGGGGGTCTGTGTGTGTGTGTAGATTTGAAATAATAACTTATACGACCGGCGGCACGGAGCGGTGCGTAGTGCGGTGTTTACTTTGCTGTACAATTTTCAGTTTGAATTCGTTAACAGCCGCTAACGGTTTGCCACCACTGGTCTCTTCAGATCCCGAGATCCTTAGCAAATCCTTTGAAAATCCAAACCCAACATGACGAAAGTGTCGCAGAGGTCAGTGTTAACCACAAATCCAAAGCTCTTGGCAACACACAAAAAAAATATCAAAAGAGAGAGAGTGAGAGTGAGCCTTATCAATGGAACTACACATTCATTTAGGGGGCTATTATAATCGCTACGAGCGATAGCTCTTAGTACTTATCAGCCACGTAAAAAAAAAAAAGCCACCTCCCCAGGAGCAGGGTTCAAGCAGGTGCTCCAGAAATAACAACACCTCATATTTCCGAAACACATCCATCCGCCGAGATGGTGATCACTGATCACCTTTGACCCATTGTGCAATAACGCCCCAGTTGGTTTTTCCGCAGAGAATTACTCTTGAATATATTCTTAAATATTACAACCCAGCGTCAGCGTTCAGATCAAGTTCAACTCTTAAAAACCAAGACCAAAGATCGTGACAAACTCCGATTTGTTTTTTATTGTAAAAGAAAACTACAATTTACCTTGCGTGGGTGTGTTCGCTTCTTCGCGCCGAAATCATCTTTGAGATCTTGGGAAATCTTGAAAAACTTACCATAAACTTTTACTAAACTTAAATAAGTGTAAAATGTAGTTTGTTTCAAGTGTTTTTTTATTGAACTCTTTGTTTATGAGTTAGTGGTATTAGAAAATATTTAAGCAGTATAAACACATTCATTAAAAATGTAACAATAAATATACATAGAAATAAACAAAATACATTTGAAATAAGCTTAAAATTGCATTTAGTCAAAGGTTTTTCACTATATCGGGTGACAACCCTAGATTCCGCACCCGTATGAAGAATATTTTGTATGTGTTGGCAATGCTCTTAGTTTTTTGAGGCCAGTTTTTGACTGCATCAGGTGACAACCTCTCGGAAAATACCGAAAATACTCCTAGTCACTCTAGAGTTTTCCCTTAACTCAATTTTTTTTGTCCCTATATCTATACTAAAATAAATGAACAAAGACTTTTCTAGATATTTTCATTATAAACCTTTTTTTTTTATAAAAACTAGAATTGTTTGAAACCCTATTTTGCAGTCTCATCAGTACTCTGGGGTTAAGCCAATAATCTAGGGTTAAGCCAATTCGTTGGTTGCATTTTTCTTGGGAACGACAGTGCCTCCATCGCTGTTCGTGACGAATTGGTTCGGAGTCAGAAGGTGGGTTTATAAATAGCATTCCAAAAGTGTGCCGATAAGAGCGACATTTTTTTTCACGGGAGTGTGGGAAGTGGAAGTGGAAGTACGGGAGCCGAGGCCATGGTCAGCATTGGGTGGCACGATCATCATGTGTTCTCCATATATATTTACCCCTAAGTACTACCTATTTGTACTATTTTTACCCCATATAATGACCAAGATCGCACGCAGCTGCAGCTGCCAACAGTGTAATTAGAGAATACATGAAAACCAGCTGGGAACACCCACTTTTCCCAGACCCACAACTTGAGACCCCAAAAACATCCGCACATGGACCATTAAAAGCGGAACACTCAAAAAAGCATTAAAAGAAAATGTATATACTCTGGAAAAAAGTAGATTAAAAGGGTTTAAAGGTTTAAAATAAGATGAAACCTTAATCTGATTATTATTATGATTGCATTATATTATTTTAGCTTGTAATTGGCCTTAAAAGGAAATGTATAATAAAAGTTCCTATATGTAGGAGTAGAAGGAAAGTAAAGACTTGATACACTAGAAGATAAGAAGGGAATAATAGACTCTATTTAGACATAAATTATAATTTTTAATGCAGTTTTAAGCATTTCCACTGTTTATTTTCTCGCCGTGCAGCGAGCAACAATTTGGGAGGAGGAGGATGATCATGTGGAGGAGAGAGGATGCCAAAAAGGTCACTCGATTGTCGTCGGCTTGGTGATAAGGTCCACACACGCACATCCCAAATGATGGCTGGTGGTCATGCAAGAGTTGGACTCTCCGGAGCCCATTCCGCTCCACTTCACTCCAGTTTAGTTTTTTTTTTTTTTTATATATGTATATATCATAATGATGCGCGGATCAGGGTTCACAAAGCTAGCAGTGGCACGCACTTCCCACAAAAGAAACTAAGCATCAAGTTTGACACAAAGAAAAAGGCCAACATTTTCTCTATTATAGAGGAATGATTTCTATATTTCTAACAAGAGTTCTTGAGATCGGGAAAAGTGTATAATTTGAAATGTAACAAGTTGAAACAATGTGATAATCATCTTGAATCGTAACACTGTATTAAACGAGGGATTACGCTGATAGGCCAGTTCAAAGGTGGTTCAGGTTATGCCAGTCGCGTTCTGCGCCATTTATATACTATATTCATGTATCACCCATCAGCTTAATTGCCATACTTGGCTAAATGGGTAGCCGGGTTCAATGTTACAGTCTCCACGTGAGAGGTTACCCGACGGGACGGATTATAATAACTGAAAAAAAAAAGATTTAATGCGCCATGCATTAAATGCACATATAATTTGGGCGTTATTATGGTATTTTTTCCAACAATTATTTTCTTATCAAGATGAAATATTATACTTGACCAACTTGAAGCTCATTTACGACAGCTATTAAGCTGGAATATTAGGGAAACAGGCTTATAACTGGCTTAGCTCTTAAAACCAAGGTTGATCGATTAAAACTATCGCAGATATCGTGGAAATCGAGTTTGGGAAAGCTTTAAAAGTTTCTGGAAGTCCTTTAAGCATAAAGAATGAAAGTACATTATGTTTATGCGATTTCTGATTTTCTGGAAAAATGTCTATAAATGCATATCGAATTTATCGAAATATAGATTTGTTATAAATCGAAGATATCGGTTTCTGTGGATTTTGGAAATGAAGTTCATAATTTTTCACCCTCTGATTTTTCTTTAAAAATATCGAAAAGAATATATGCATACGTATATCGAACATATCGATATATTTATCTAAAACCCTTTTGTGTGTTTTCTGATTTTTCATAAAAATATCTACAAATGAATATCGAATTTATCGAAATCATACATAACGAACATATCGAATTTATCGAAATCATACATATCGAACATATCGAATTTATCGATTTCTTACATATCAAATTTATCAAAATATGGTTTTTCTTTGCATTTCCAGTGCTGGCAACAGCAACACCAACAATGGCAACAGCACTGACATCTACAACATCGTCCTCCTGATCGTGGACATTGTGCTGCTGATCGCCAAGTTTTGGATCGCCATCGTCGAATCGGTGATTAACCTATTCCGGCCAGCTCCGCTCACAGAGGTCAGCGGCAAGGTGGTCCTGATCACCGGCACTGGTCATGGCATGGGCAAGCAGATGGCCCTGCAGTATGCCAAGCTCGGTGCCACCATCATCTGCTGGGATGTGAATGAGCAGACCAACAACCAGACGGTCAAGGAGATCCAGAAGAGCGGCGGCAAGGCCTACGGCTATGCCTGCAATGTGACCAAGCGCGAGGAGCTGCTGGAGCTCGCCCAGAAGGTGCGCAAGGAGCATGGCTTCGTTCACGTTCTGGTGAACAATGCCGGCATCATGCCCTGCCATCCCCTGCTGGAGCACACCGAGAACGAGATCCGTCTGATGTACGACATCAATGTGCTCTCCCATTACTGGGTAAGTCTTTTGTGTGGGGTCCAGTGGCGAGGGAAACCAACCTGATTTGGTATTTGTCATCACAGATCATCCAGGCCTTCCTGCCCGACATGATTGAGCGCAACGAGGGCAGCATTGTGGCCCTTTCCTCCTGCGCCGGACTCTTTGGACTGATCAACCTGGTGCCCTACTGCGGCACCAAGTTCGCCGTTCGCGGCTACATGTACGCCCTCACCGAGGAGCTGCGTCAGAAGAATCCCCAGAACAATGTGAGTATTGCCAGGGATAAGATAAGAGAGTTTCCCTTAACCTTAACCCTAACCTTAACCCTATTCCAGGTCAAGCTGACCACCATCTATCCCTACATGATCGACACGGGTTTGTGCAAGAACCCGCGCTACCGATTCCCCAACCTGTTCAAGCTCATCGCTCCCGATGTGGCCGCCGCCTCCATTATCGAGGCCCAGCGCCAGGGTCTGGAGGAGGCATCGATTCCGCGCCACTTTGTTGCCCTGGAGAAGATCGGTCGCCTGGTGCCGCGCAAGGCGATGCGTCTGATCAACGACTTCATCGACACGGGCGTCGACACCGACAAGAACTAGGAGAGGAGTACCAGTGCTAGGATTGGGGTAGTGCTTCCGCTGTAGGTCATAGAGCTTTAAACATTGTTTTTTTTTTACAACAACAACAACTACAACTACTACTACTGCTACTTTTTACCATTATTATCTCCCTTTAATTGCTGTGTGTGCACTAGTGCACTAATGGGCGTACGAAAAGTGAGCTTAGCAAGCCAATTTAGCTGTTAGAAAGGTTGTTACTTAATTAAAGGCGAGCGTTGTCGGGGCTAATTGTTTATGTTTTTTTTTTTTTTTATTTGTATTTCGTAATAAAAAGTCTCCAAAGAGTACTCCATAAAGTGATAAAGTGTTTGTTTCACTCAGACCCCTCAGATTCCCTTGGACTTGGCTGGCTTTAATGGCTGTGTTTCTTTTAATATTTTTAAGGGGTTCAAAGTGAGTTCTTATACATTTTTGTTTATAAAATATATTGGATTTCGGGTTTAAATCAAGATTCCGGCTTAATTCCTTGAAGTTAAGTGAAAATTCGATAAAGATTAAGCATATTTTCGATACTTTGGACTATCGATTAAGCTCATAAACAACAAGGAATGGCGCCCAAAAATGGTTGAAGGAACAGCTAAAAATATACAGATAACTTTATAAGAGAAACATTCGAAATACTCTTCTTATTAGATTGGAGAATTTAGTGACTATAACAGAGCTACAGCTAGAGTTTTGGGAGGAGGAGAATCATAAATCAGGTTGACGAGTTCGATAGGAAACTCGATAGGCAAGCAACGTAATTAATCTTATAATTTTGATTACCATTTTAATTAGTTTTCTGAGTGAATATCATATTTAAAATTTCGACTAAGAGTTTACGGTGAATTCTGTGAGTGTCTTCGGTCCACTGAAATCCTCACACTAGCGGAGCTCTTACCATCCTGCGACGCCCTCGATATCTGCTTCTGCGATTTTTGACTGGGAACGACGAACTCTAGGTCTTTCCTGAAGAAGTCATCGATCGGGTTGACCTCCTCAAAGACGGTGCGTTCCATGATCCGTGGGCGCTTGGAGCGCTTCCTCTCCACGTTGAGTATAAAGTCCTGGAAGTCGCTGATGGCCGATCGGAACTGGGCGTCGCCCTCGATCATCAGCACAAACTGGTCGGGATTATCGGGATCGAGCTCTATAGAGGGGGCAGCGTCCGCATTTTCACGCTGTCGATTCTCCTCCGCCATCATCAGGGTCCGTCGCTTCAGCTTCATCTCCTCGACGCGCGCCTCCAGGATCTTGCTGCGCGAGATCTCACGCTCGAACATCTGCTCGGGAAATTATAAAAAAATTATTAATAAATGGGAAGGAGAAGGAGACTTACGGCTGCGATGAGAGCCTTCTCCTTGCCGGTGGCCGTGCACAGGGACTCGTCCAAGGTGAGGATCTGAGTGTCGCCGTTCTGCAGGCCGATGGCCAGAAGGTCACCGTCCGGCTGAAAGACCACACTCCGGATGGGCACCTTGAAGTCGATCGAAAGGATGGGCCGTCGCTGGTGCAGCAGCAGGTCCCAGAAATCGACGACGCCCTTGATGTCCCCGGTCACGAACAGGGAGCAGCGTCCCGTGCTCCATGCCCCGCACATGATCTGGTTCTGCTTGCGAAAGTACATGGTGCTGGGCCCATCCTTGGACTCCTCCGACCAGATGCGCGCCCGCCAGTCCCCAGTGACCAGGAAGTTCTTCACAAAGAACGGATTCCGGTTGATGCTGCGAATGGGGCCGGCGAACATGGGATAGTGGGCGATGAGGGCCTCCGAGGGATTCATGCCCTTGCGATTGCCCACAAAGACGTGTCCCATGTCGCTGCAGATGATGAAGCGCACGGGAATGGTGTACTCGAACTCCAGCACCGTGACGCCATGCGAATCCATCCGGGACTGGGGCTCCTTGGGTTCCGGCTCGAGCAGCAGCTCCTGCAGCGGCATCTTCAAGTCCCGCGTATCCCAATACTTGATGGAGCCGTCCAGGGAGCCGGAATAGAACTCTGTGTTGGACTTGGAGTGCACCCAGCACAGGGCAGAGGTTTCCTCCCTGTGGGAGGCCTCCAGAGGACAGCTGCGTACCGGCAGGCCGCCCTTGAAGGTGTCCCACAGACACACCTGCCCCAATGCAGTGCCTCCGACCATGTTGGCCTCGTCCTTCGGACAGATCTTGGCCAGCTCCACCGAGTCGTGGGAGTCGTAGCAAATACGCGGCTTCAGGGGATTCTTGACGTCCCACACATAGAAGCCGTTCTGCTGGCCAATGGGCTCTTCGGTGAGGAGACGCACTCGCTCCTTGCGCCTGTCACCCGGCACCAGCGGCAGCGGATGGTTGGTGAACTGCGCCATGAACTGCCGTTCATTGTTGGGCATCCACTCGATGGAGGTCATGGGACGTGCCGGCAGCCACAGATCGTGGAAGACATTCGAGATGCGCGCCCGGAATGCCATCTTGAGGTCGTGGCCCAGTTCGCCCGAGAGCTCAGCGAAGAAATTCTGATAGATGTTCAGGGCGTTGTTCTGCTCGGCGACGCCCATCACCTTCTTGATCATGGCCAGCACCTGCTCGCCCCAGCTGTCGTCGCGTTCCACCTTCTTGCGGTGGCGCACCGTCTGCTCCTCGTCCAGCGGGTTCACCTCCTTGGGCCAACCGCCCTCGTAGTGGTACAGTCCCCGCTGGTCGTGGGTCACGTTCTCCGTCTCCATCACGGTCAGCGCCGTCTGTTTGCTGAGCTGGGTGCTGCGCCGCGATGGGTTTCGCAGGATGTACTTCAGCCGCTGCTTGCCACTCGGATGGATGCTGACCATCAGCTCGTTGCGGTCCTGGAACAGGCATTGCTGGCCAAAGCGACGCCGCTCGCGGGTGTAGGTGAACTGGTTGGAGTACATGGTCCTCGCTGGTTTTCCCCCTTATTCGGTTTATGTCGGTATCTGTATGTGGTGGGTGTGTGTCGTCTGTGTTTGTTGTGTTTGTTGGGTTTGTGTGGAATGTCTGACATTTTTCCTACATTTTTGAACTTTTCAAATTTGCATTCTGTCAAAGCAAAAGTAACGGAAAAAGTTTTAAATCGAATATGTGAATGCCTGGGCAAATTATCGATAGTTATTGACAGTTAACTAGAGCTGACACTCATCAGGTAACTGTTTTTGGTTATATTAATTTAAAAAATAAAAAAAAGAATCTTTTAGCTTGGAAAAGGAAATGGGATCAATACAAAATGCAAGTATATTTATTCTGTCTATTGACCAAAAGTAAAGCAGGAAAGTATGCATTTCCGACTCTATATATGTACCACCACTATATCTTAAAGCTGATGTAGGAACAATCGAGTAAAATTACCAACCAATTTTTTTTTTTTTTAAATGAGAATATAGCCGCTAGAATACCTAGGCATGAAGATAGGTAACAACATATTCTAAATCGGACAAAAAGTTTCATAATTCGGTGTTTTCAAAGAAATACTCTAGCCTTGTGATATTTTCATGAAAATCAGAAGAACATATCATATGCCTGTCATAGTATTTATCTGGAAAAACCACTAATATTTACGAAATTTGGCTTGTTTTTAAATATTTCTTTTAATTGTCCACAAGCTCTACGAATTCCCGCGCAAAAATTAATTTTTTTAGGGGGAAATCTCGACTGTTTGGGATTTTTTAGGGGGGAAAGCAACAATTTGATCTGGCAACACTGCAGCCGAGTAACAAAACACAGATGAAATCTGATTTCTCGCTGCTGGCAGATTAAATTTCAAAACGGAGCAACTGAGAAGCGTGCGCCGAGCAATCGCATCGAGTCCCGACCCCGAATCGTCGCCGCCGCCATGCAAGCTAGCGATTCGACACCCGCGCCCGCACCTGCTGCCGCAGCCGACCAGTCGCCGCCAGCGACCACCACGACAACAGTCGCTGGCCAAGATGCGGACAACAACAACGCGGAGGAGGTAGAGGTGGAAGTAGAAGCAGATGTGGATGCCGCCGCCGATGCGGAGGCGGAGGCCGAGGAGCGCGAGGAGCTGCAGCAGTTCGTGAGCGAGCTGCGCGACAAGATCGAGAGCAAGCGCCAGCTGCGCGTGCAAAACTCCAGCTTCGAACTGCCCGGCGAGGAGCATTTCGCGCGGTTGGACTCCAACCTGAAGAAGAACACGGCGTTCGTGAAGAAGCTAAAGGTGTTCACCGCCACCCAGCTGGAGGGGCTGCTGCGCGAGCTGGCGGCCCTCAATCTGAGCAAGTACATCTCGGAGATATGTGCGGCGCTGGCCGAGGCCAAGCTGAAGATGACCGATGTGCCGGCTGTGGTGACGCTGGCCTCCCGGCTGCACCGCACCTATGCGGACTTTGACATTCAGTTCCTGGAGGCCTGGCAGAAGGCGCTGAACATCAAGGCCAACGGCGAGAAGATCGGCAATCCGAGCAAGCTGCGCGTGGACCTGCGCCTGTTCGCCGAGCTAGTTAGCTCCGGCGTGATACAGATGAAGCCGGGTCTGGCCCAGCTGGGCGTGGTACTGGTCCATCTGATTGCCCAGGACAAGGACGATCACAGCAACTTCTCGATCATTCTCTCGTTTTGCCGCCACTGCGGCGAGGAGTACGCCGGCCTGGTGCCACAGAAGATGCAGCAGCTGGCCACCAAGTACGGCGTGGAGGTGCCCAAGTCCGACTTCCTTACCGCCGACAAGCAGCTCAATCTGCGCACCATGCTCAAGGGCTACTTCAAGGCGCTGTGCAAGCACGTCCTGGCCGAGCAGGCCGAGCTGATGAACATGACCAAGAACATACGCCGCACCATGGAGTGCAAGGGCGAGATCTCCACGGAGAAGCGCGAGAAGTGCGAGCTGATGCAGGCGGGCTTCGACAAGCTGCTGGCCTCCGCCCAGTCGCTGTCGGAGCTGCTGGGCGAGCCGCTGCCGGAGCTGGCCAAGGAGTCCGAGTGCTGCAATCCCGGCACCGTCATTGACAATATGCTGGACAGTGCCGCCTTCGGTGTGCTGGATCCCTGGGGCGACGAGGAGACACGCTCCTTCTACACCGATCTGCCGGACTTGCGTCAGTTTCTGCCGAACTTTTCGGCGCCCAAAGACGACCCGGAGACGCTGGAGGAGCCCAGCGAACTGACTGAGGAGGCCATTGAGGCCAATCTGGATGCCGAAATGGATCTGGATGATCCACCTTCCACCGCATCGGACACAACGCTAGAGAATGTCGGCGAGGAGGTGGCCAGCGCCGCCACAACACCCGCAGCAGCAGCAACGGCCACAACGCCCACGGAGGAGGTGAAGCCCCAGAAGATGGGCAGCGCCCTCATGGAGCTGGGGCGCCAGCAGCAGCAGCAGCAACCGAATCCGAGCCAGAACCAGACGCAGACACAGCTGCGCCAGCAGTTCGACGCCTTCCTGCTGAACCTCTTCAACTGCGTGAACAAGGAGCTCATCGACTCGGCGGCCATCGAGTTCCTGCTCAACTTCAATACGAAGCACCAGCGCAAGAAGCTGACGCGCACGATCTTCTCGGTGCAGCGCACCCGCCTGGACATACTGCCCTACCTGTCGCGCTTCGTGGCCATCGTGCATCTGTGCAACACGGACATGGCCGCCGATCTGTCGGAGCTGCTGCGCAAGGAGTTCAAGTGGCACATCCGCAAGAAGAACCAGCTGAACATCGAGTCCAAGCTGAAGATAGTCCGCTTCATCGGCGAGCTGGTGAAGTTCGGTCTGTTCAAGAAGTTCGATGCCCTCGGTTGCCTCAAGATGCTGCTGCGGGACTTCCAGCACCACCAAATCGAGATGGCCTGCGCCTTTGTGGAGGTGAGCGGCGTCTATCTGTACAACTGTCGGGACGCCCGGCTGCTGATGAACGTCTTCCTTGACCAAATGCTGCGCCTAAAGACGGCCACGGCCATGGACTCGCGCCACTCGGCCCAGATCGAGAGTGTCTACTATCTGGTCAAGCCGCCGGAGTCATCGAAGCGCGAACCCACGCCGCGTCCGCCCATGCACGAGTACATCCGTCACCTGATCTTCGAGGAGCTGTGCAAGCAGAATGTGGAGCGCTGCATCAAGATGCTGCGCCGCATCGACTGGCAGGACGCGGAGACGAACAGCTATGCCATCAAGTGCCTGAGCAAGGCCTACCTGCTGCGCTTCCCGCTTGTCCGCTGCCTGGCGGACCTCGTCTCCGGACTGAGCTCCTATCAGCCGCGCGCCGTCACTATTGTCATTGACAACGTCTTCGAGGATATACGCGCCGGCCTGGAGATCCATTCGCCGCGTATGGCCCAGCGGCGGATAGCGATGGCCAAGTACCTGGGCGAGATGTACAACTACAAGCTGGTGGAGTCGACGCACATCCTCAACACCCTGTACTCGATCATATCGCTGGGCGTGTCGATGGACCAGAGCGTCGTCTCGCCTTTGGATCCGCCGGACAGCCTGTTCCGCCTGAAGCTGGCCTGCATGCTGCTGGACACGTGTGGACCCTATTTCACCAGCCAGGCCACGCGCAAGAAGTGAGTGGCATCCATCCCTCCTTGGGCCACGTTTTGTGCTAATGTGTTTCCTTCCATTTCCTCAGGCTGGACTACTTCCTGGTCTTCTTCCAGCACTACTATTGGTTCAAGAAATCCCATCCCGTGTTCAGCCAGTCCGAGAACACCTCCGATCTCTTCCCCATCCTGGTGGATCACACCTATCGCGACTGCTTGTCCGGCGTGCGGCCCAAGCTGAAGCTGTACAAGAGTCTGGAGCAGGCCAAGGCGGCGATTGACCAGCTGCAGGAGAAGCTATATCCGCAGCTAAAGGCCAACAGCAGCAGCGGCGGCGTTAATAGCACCAGCGGCGGCACCATTGCCGCCCAGGATCCCGCCCTGACCACCATTAGCGAGATCAACGAGCTGGACGACAATGTAGGTTATGTGTGCCAGCAGTTTTTCCTTCTTATTGTATCCACTCCTCCTTGCAGGTCACCGATGAGGAGGACTCGGGCTCGTCGAACGATCAGCGGGAGCGTCAGGTGGCCGGGCAGGAGCCAGAGCCGGAGCAGGCCAATGATTGGACCGAAAACGAGACGGAGCCACCGCTGCCGCCGCCTCCACCGCCGGAGAAGTCCAAGGAGGACCTGGAGTTTGAGCAGATGTACGAGAAGATGACCACGGACTCGTACCAGGAGCGTTTGAAGGAGCCGCTGAAGGCCACCGCCAAGGATATACCGGTGCCGATGATGGCGCGACTGCAGAAGAAGTCCTACGACCAGATAACCGGATGCCAGGCCTCCGGCAGTCACAGCAGCAACAATGCATCGTCGCAGATCTCAAAGGCAGCCGCTAATGCCGCCGCCGCCGCAGCAGGCGTTCAAGATGGAGCGCCCGGCTCGCCAAGCATCACCACGAGCACCAGCAGCACCGATACTCCGCCCGAGGGCAGCAATGGCAAGTCAGGCGGAGGCAACGGCGCTGGAGGAGGTGGAGGTGGAGCAGGCGGAGCCGTGCCCTTCGTTCTGATGGTGCGCGGCCACAAGGGCGGCAAGCAGCAGTTCAAGTCCTTTGTGGCGGCATCGGACTCGCACCTGGCCATCAACCTGAAGCGACAGGAGCAGGCGATACGCGAGGAGAAGGAGAAGGTCAAGCGCCTGACACTGAACATAACGGAACGGATCGAGGAGGAGGACTACCAGGAGTCGCTGCTGCCGCCGCAGCAGCGTAACTTTACACACAGCTACTACCAGAAGCCCAACAAGCACAAGTTCAAGCACCAGAAGGGCGCGCCCGATGCGGACCTCATCTTCCACTGAGACCTGGGCCCCCTGGGAACCTAAGGCTGCTTTTCAGCTTCCATCTCCTCCTGTACGGCCCAGTATCGACTGCGATTGCGACTGAGAGACTGAGAGAGACGGAGAGAGAGACAGGGAGACAGGGAGAGAGAGGAGGGGGAAGCAAGCGTGGCTCCAAGAGTCCACCACGCTTACCCTCCTGCGTACACACACCTCAGACGCCGTACTTAAGCCAACAATGAATCCAATGAATCCACTCAAGACAGAGGAAGCCTTCGCAATCGCAGCCGCTGTCGCCAGCTCAAGCCGTGAGCTCCACACAGCCTGGAGCCATGTCGTACTCGTCCCCGATATTATCGTGTACATATTATAGAACAGAGAACAGAACGCAGCAGCTGCTACTCCTGGTCCGTAAACGTAGCCGTAACCGTATACTTTAACACTACGTAGTACGTACAATTGCCTAGACTTGTTTCGAAAACAGAACCTAATGTATACAACGATATATACACGACAGATACATCATATATTGTATATGATGCACATCCCCAGACACTGGATGTGTTTGTTCCATTATTTGACATTTTATGAAAGCGGAAACACAATTACAGTCTGAAAGATAGAGAGAGCTCAGCTGTGTTTCCTTCTTGCGGGACTATCCAGGGCATATCCTCCATGGGTAATCGTCGAATTCCCTCCAAAAGAAACCCCCCTACAATGATCATCTGCCAGTTTCCTTGTATTTCTCATTTTTATTTCACTAAAATTAGCATCAAACAATTTTATTTTTCACTTTTTTAATTCGTTTTTCGGGTTTTTCTTTTTTTTTTTTTTAATAAAAAATTATCCCTAGCTCGTTTTTTGGGTTTACTTTAAATATTTTTTGTTAATCAGTAATCAGTACAAATGGCAAAAAAATATATATATATTTATATAGTAGTATTAATTTACTATTAATGATCCGAAAATTCAATAATAAAACAAAACACACACAAGAGACTATTGTCGAGAGGAAAAAAACAAGTTTCGCTTTTCCCTTCCTTTCCTTTCCTTTCCTGCTTTCTCTGCATTTTCATTTGTAAAAAATAATAATATAAAATTGGATAAATAAAAAACATACAAAAAAAATAATGAAAGGCGGCTACACACTCTTGCGTTTTTCGACAATTAAGGCCTTATGACACAGGGCACAAGTTTTCATTAATTAGAGGCTTCATTAGAACCTTG